>PVJS01005071.1:8420-65949 GCA_004027185.1 Glis glis
TTTTTTTTCGGTACTGGGGATTGAACCCAGGGGCGTTCTACCTCTGAGCTACACCCCCAGCCCTATTTTTTATTCTTTATTTTAAAACAGGGTGTCACTAAGTTGCACGGAGGCCTCACTAAGTAGCTGAGGCTGGCTGCAAACCTGTGATCCTCCTGTCTCAGCCTCCCAAGTACTGGGATTACGAACGTGCGGCACCACGCCCGGCTCTACTTGGTTTCTTAAGAATATCTACAGCTTTTGCCGGGCGTGTGGCGCACGCTTGTAATCCCAGTACTTGGGAGGCTGAGATCGGAGGATCCGGGTTCACGGCCAGCCTCAGCTACTTAGTGAGGCCCTCCACAACTTAGTGAGACCCTGTTTCAAATAAAGAATAAAAAATAGGGCTGGGGTGAAACCCGGAGGTAGAATGCCCCTGGGTTCAATCCCGGTACCACAAAAAAAAAAAGAATATCTACAGCTTTTAAATTAATGAAAAACCTAGGGAAAGAATGAAGTTTAATTAGGAAGTAATTAAAGTTAACAGTTATCTCCAACCAGGGTAATGGATTAGCCACCTGAAGGCTTTATCTGTTTGTAATCTCCGCCCAGGCCGACAAAATGTCAAAGAATAAGAAGAAGAAATTGAAGAAGAAGCAGAAACGCCAGGCAGAATTACTAGAGAAGCGAATGCAGGAGATTGAGGAGATGGAGAAAGAGTCGGGCCCTGGGCAGAAAAGACCTAACAAGCAAGAAGAATCAGAGAGTCCTGTTGAGAGACCCTTGAAAGAGAACACACCTGATACAATGGCCCAAGAGAAGCTTGGTATAACAGAGTCTCACGAGCATTGCGCTGTGGCGCTGTAACACGCGTTCAGCACTGTTGTATGGTAGAGCGGCTTCACCTAGAGCGCGTCTCGGGGGTCCCGTGAGCCTTCAGCCGGGTCTTGTCATGTGTTAGGCAGGTAGTCCTCAAATATAATTTCTGACTTTTCTGAGGAAGTGGAGATAGACTAGCTAGCCATTGGGTAAGGATGAGGTCTTGTCCTTCATAAAGAGGGTCTAGATGTGTGGGCATGCTCTTATGTCACTCAGTGTCTAGACAGTGTTCTCTTCTTGTGAGGAATTTTTCTGTTCTTTACCGCGCACACATGTACATACATCCTTTTTGTTTGTTTGTTCCTTAGAAGAGTCAAGTTCCATTGGCCACGATCAGACACTTACGGAATGTGGTGTAGCGGGTGGTGCAGCAGAAATTAATTGCAATGGAGTAATTGAAATCACTAATTATACTGAGAACAGTAATAAAGAAACATTGAGGCTTACAGAGGATCTCCGTAATGCTAATGACTGTGATGTCCAAAATTTGAAGCAGGAACCTAGTTTCCTAAGCTCCCCAAATGGAGACAGCAGCACGTCTCAAGAAACAGACTCTTGTACCCCTGTAGCCTCGGAGCTCTCCGACCCCTCGGCGTGCCAGTCCTCCTCCACTGTAGACCAGTCCCTCAACGAGCAGGACATCAGCCAACTTCAGGAGAGCATCCGGGCGGAGATGCCCTGTGACGAGCGGGAGCCTAACGGACCGCTGGACAGCACAGGTACCGCGCCACACCGCACCCTGCCTGGCCACGAGTCGATACTAGAGGTGCCATCGTTCCTGTCACCTCAGCTTTGCTGCACTTGTCCATGTGACCTTCAGGTGTAAATCCGTAGCTGCCTTTGCACGTCAGTCATCGCGTGCACGCAGGTTTTTGTTTCTAGAAGTTGAAGGTGTCCCGTGCTCTTTTTATCTTAGGAAATGTGCTGGGGGTTGCCAGTGGGATTGCTTACCTTACTTCAGAGCGCTTCATCACCCTTGGGTTATTTCTGTTCATGAAATGGTTTTATTGATGGTGCCTGTTGTCTATAGGAAAAGCCACTGCCGGAAATTTTCTTGTTAATCCCCTTGAGCCAAAAAATGCAGAAAAACTCAAAGTGAAGATTGCCGACCTTGGAAATGCCTGTTGGGTGGTGAGTTCTACCTGTCTGCCATGTTTTGATGACTGGGTGTGGATGGGGGTTAGTTGTATATCTCTATCACCACTTAGCGTGTCAGTGAATATGGTTTTGCCTTTTTATTTTAACCTTTTATATGGGAGAGTTTAGCTGTATTTACTTAGTAATGAGAATGGTATAATAATGACACAGCCGACACCCCACCCACACCCCCACTTGCCCTCACCTGGACACAGCGGCACCCCCTCCTGGCCAGCCCTGTGCTGTTCCCGTCCTTGTCCTCCCTCTATGCTGCGGATGGCTGGGTCCATGTCCCCTCCCGCCAGCATCTCACTTAATAAATACATCTGGGACATTTCTTTGTCATCAAGAATTTATATAAGATTCCGTTGGTTGCGTAGCATTCCCTAGTATGCTATCATTGTTCCACGTTTGATAGCTGTTGGTGACGAGAACCTTTGCTCAGGACTCCGTTTGTTCTTAGGGCGTGACCTAGATATGGAATTGCTAAATCAAAAGGTGGTGATTTTTTTTTTTTTTTTTTTTTTTTTTGGTACCGGGGATTGAACCCAGAGGGGTTCTACCTCTGAGTTACACCCCCGGCCCTATTTTTTTTTTATTCTTTATTTTGAAACTGGGTCTCACGGAATTGCGGAGGCCTCACTAAGTAGCTGAGGCTGGCCGCGAACCCAGATGCTCCGGTCTCTGCCTCCCAAGTACTGGGATTACAATCATGCACCACCACACCTGGTGATTTTTTTTCTTTAAAGATTTTTTTATGTATGGTGCCATATTTTTAATTATATAATTGCTTGTAATTACAGATAATTCCACATTACATATTTTTTATGTTTAATATCATATTATTCTTCCAAAAGGATATGTTAGTTTTTCTACCTTTAACAACTCTGAGAAGTCATTTTCTTCTGTGGTCTCAGGTTGAATTGTGGGGTCTCATTTTAATTGATGAATTATTTTGTTAATACTTTTGTGTTTTACTATATATCTAGTTAGGAAATTTGGGGATTTTTGTTTGTTTGGTTGGTTGGTTTTGCTTCTGGGGGTTGAACCCAGGGGCATTCTACCTCTGAGCTTACACCCGCAGCCCTATTTTATTTTTTATTTTGAAACAGGGTCTCGTTAGGTTGCTGAGGGCCTTGCTAAGTTGCTGAGGCTGCCCTTGAACCTGTGATCCTCCTGTCCCAGCCTCCCGAGTACTGTAATTCCAGTAATTCCAATACCTTTTAAAATCACAGAATGATTTGCATGTAAGCGACCAGTACTCAAAGAGCCGACTGCTTTGTAAACAAGCAATAGGATCTCATTTCTAATGTTCTAGACTGTCCTGATAACCTTTGAGAAGAAGTCAGGCTAGAGCTGGACACTGCCTGGTGGCAGTGAGGGCCAGCTTTGGAATCTTTAGCCCCCCCTTGACCCTGCCACACCTGGGTGACTGCCATCGCCTCCTCCCTCCCCCCTCCTCCTGCTGCACTTGCCCTGAAGACGACTGTCCAGACCTTCATTGTGAGGCTCCCTCGGGAGTAAATGCCAGCATGCTGACGGACTCCTCTCCCTCTGCCTGAGCCCGGGCACGGGCGTGGCTCGGCCAGCTACTCCTGGGTGTGTGTTGTTTTCAATTCTAGTTATTTTTTCTTCCTAGAAAACAGACCTGCCTGTCACCACTGCACCAATCCCCCATTTTCTTTTTTTCTTTCTTTTTTTTTTTTTTTTTTTTTGCAGTACCGGGGATTGAACCCAGGGTGTTCTACCTCCGAGCTACACTCCCAGCCCTATTTTTTATTCTTTATTTTGAAACCGGGTCTCGCTAAGTTGCGGAGGGCCTCACTAGGTAGCTGAGGCTGGCCACGAACCCGGATCCTCCGGTCTCTGCCTCCCAAGTACTGAGATTACAAGCGTACGCCACCACACCAGACTGATTTTCTATTTGAAACAGTATCCAAACACAATTCATGAAGCAAAACTAGTTACTATGTCTCTCAAACTATAGAAATTCCTTCCCTTTTCTCATACATTTTATTTACTCACAGAACTCTGGTTGTTTTGCTGATTATATCCTCATGTTACTTAACATGTTCTGTGTTTCCCCAAGGGGGGGGGGGAGAGAGTGAGTGTGTGTGTGTGTGTGTGTGTGTGTGTGGAGAGTGACAGATACTGGGATTGAGCCCCAGGGCCTTCCACATTCTAGTTAAGCACTCTGTATCTCAGCTACATCCCCATCCCTTTTCATTTTTTATTTTGAGACAGAGTCTTGCTAAATTGCCCAGGCTGACCCTGAACTTGCAGTCCTCCTGCCTCAGCCTCCTGAGTTGCTTGGATTGTAGGTGTGCGCAACTTCTGCCCCAACCACATTTGATATTATTTTGAGGGACTAAGGTGGGCAGGAAAGAATGAAAAGTTCCTTATAGGTTGTGTTAGTGCTTGTTAGCTTCTTGAAATCTACATCTTTTGCTTCCTCACAATGAGCACACAGCAAGGACAGGTTGAGTCGAATCCAAATTAGTGTTGTTTATTTGTTAAAGTGCAATTTATTAATTTTAGACAAATGGACAATATAATTTTTGTTTGGGTTTCCATTTCTTATATAAAGTTATTTATTGTTATTCCCTAAGTCTGTATATCTATATTAAATTTAGACTCATCTGTTTGCAAAAATAATTTGGAGTAGAAGAGAATAAGGCCATTGAAAGCTTGTTTAGGACTGATAGCAGGAAAATGACACTTGAGAAGTTCACTAAATTGAAACTGGCTTGGAACAACTTGATAGAGTTTATATTCATCTCATTGTTAGCAGCCCTGACTTAGGATGAATGAGTTTTGAAATACTGTTTCTGTTTCCTCAGCACAAACACTTCACGGAAGACATTCAAACCAGGCAGTACCGCTCGCTGGAGGTCCTGATCGGCTCTGGCTACAGCACCCCCGCCGACATCTGGAGCACCGCATGCATGGTAGGCAGTGGCGTGCCTCCCGCCTCACTTCCCCGCTGGCGGGCTCCAGCCGGCCAGCCACAACATGCCACAGCAACTCCAAATCCTGTGTGGGAAGAGGTCTGGATTGAAAGCAGCTGCCTCGATTGTTGGCTTTGGTTATATTGGATTTGGTTCGATCACCCCTGTAGCACTGATCTGTTTGCAGATGGGGCTGTCCTGCAGAGGGCTTCGTTTTGTAAATTCAGCAGCTCCTCGGGCCGTTCTTGCATCTTTGCAACTCAAGATGTAAAGTCCCGTCACCTGCAGATTCATGAGTTGCTTCTTTGTCCCTAGCAAGCAGCCGTTCAGGTAGTCCAGGTAGTCAGATTCAGTTGATACTAAGTGATTCCCACGGATAGCCTTACATTAGAATGTGTTACATTGAGCCGGGCGTGGTGGCGCACACCTGTAATCCCAGTACTTGGGAGGCTGAGGCAGGAGGATCACAGGTTCGAGGCTAGCCTCAGCAACTTAGTGAGACCCTGTTTCAAAATAAAATAGAGCTGGGGTGTAGCTCGGAGGTAGAATGCCCCTGGGCTTAATCCTCAACACTACCTTGAAAAAAGGGATAGTCTTACAGTTGCTTCTAAAACTGCTCAAGCCCATCTTAGAGAGTAGATTCTGATAGTTGGTGTGTGCGGCGGCATCTGCATTCCCAGGCGTTGCTGTTGGCGAAGGGGAAGAAGTGGCCACTGCTGGAGGGATGCTGGAGGGACAGCAGAGCATTCTAAGCAGGGAGGACACAGGAGGAACTAAGCAGCAGACGTTGCTCCCAAGGGTGACCGTGAGACTGCTTGGCCATCGGGTCTTCACTGTGGTGCAGTGAGTGGCGCACAGTCGGGGAGGGCTGGCTGGACAGCAGCTGCCGCAGCGAGGCTCGTCCCCAGGACAAGGTGGCGTCTGTCTGACCATGCATAGCTTCTGCAAGGCAGTTCACGGAGTTGTGTGTTGCAATATTTATTGTAGGAATGCTTTGAATACCAAAGAAAAACTAAAGCTTTAACTCCAACACAATTGCAGTATCTTGTTCTTATTACTTACTCTTTATTTGTATCAGGTTTTTTTGTTTTTGTTTTTTGTGGTACTGGGGATAGAACTCAGGGGCTTTCTACCATGGGGCTACACTCCCAGTCCTTTTATTTTTTGTTTTGAAACAGGGTCTCACTAGGTTTCTGAGAGTCTCACTAAGTTGCTGAGGCTGGACTCAAACCTGCGATCCTCCTGTCTCAGCCTCCCAAGTACTGGGATCACAGACATGTGCCACCACGCCTGGCTTTTAAGTTAATTCTTAATTCTTTTTTCCTGTCACTCTACACCTTCAGAATATCCAGTAGCAGCTGCTGCTTATCTTTTCCACGAGCCGTTGTGGTTGAAGGCGCCTTGCTGAGCACCGGGCTCACTGCGACAGCCTCTTAGTTTCTTTCTGTGCTTCTCGTCCTGGCGTGTTCTGGCATCACAGCCCGGGCGTCGTGTGTCTTGCTCAGAGCGTGTCGCTTCCCTGTTGGACTCTGTGATCACATCTGTCCCACTCGGGGTCGCTGTCTGTCGGTGGGTCACGCTGGCTGTCCCTTGGGCCTTCGGGAGTGCTGTCTCTTGTGCTTGAGCAGGTCTTGGTCACACGTGGCTCGGCAGTGTGGCACCTCCAGTTTGTTCTTTCTGCTCAGGAGCATATTGGCTGTTTGAGGGTTTGGTGGTTCCTTGTGAATTTTAAGGTTGTTTTTTCCATTAATATTAAAAATGACACTTCTGTGCGTGACTTTGTACCCATGGTTCAACCCAGCCCTGTTCTATTATCTAACCCACCTCTCCCCATTCCCGCTTTGGTGATTTTTATATTTTTCTCTTCTTTGGTTTTTAGTTGTTTGTTTATCGCCCCCCCCCCACCATAGACTAAGCCACATGTCTGTTGAAACAGGGTTTGGGGTTTTTTTTCTGTTTTATCCATTTTATTAAGATACGGGTGTGGGCGGGGAGTGGTGGCGCACACTTGTAATCTCAGTACTTGGGAGGCTGAGACAGGAGGATCACATGTTTGCAGCCAGCATCAGCAGCTTAGTGAGGCCCTCTGCAACTTTATGAGACCCTGTTTCCAAATAAAGAATAAAAACAGGGCTCGGGGTGTAGCTTAGAGGTAGAACACCCTTGGGTTCAATCCCCAGTACAAAAAAAAGACACAGATGTGGAAGAAAAGTTCTCTAGGGATAATCTGAGACATGTTTATTTTAATGGTCATCTATAGGTTTTCCAAGAAAAAACTGAGCTGCTGCCTGTTGAGTGGCAGAACAGTGCTCTTCCCCGCGGCTCTCCTCTCCTCGGATGCTCACGCGCTGTCCCCTCTCTCCTAGGCCTTCGAGCTGGCCACCGGTGACTACTTGTTTGAACCTCACTCGGGGGAGGAGTACACGCGAGACGAAGGTGAGTCCGCGCCTCTCAGCAGAGCCGCCGTGGGATCGCTAGTGGGCCTGGCGTGTGCGAGTCCAGAAGGAGAGAACTGAAGAGGCGTTTTCTTCCTTCCTTTCTTTCTCTGTCTGTCTCTTTCTTTTTTTTTTTTTTTTTTTTTTTTGCGGTACTGGGGATTAGAGAGAGAGGGAGAGAGCGAGCGAGCACTGAGGCTGGCCGGGAACCCGGATCCTCTGGTCTCTGCCTCCCAAAGTACTGGGATTACAAGCGTGTGCCACCACGCCCGGCCAAATTAAATCTTTTTAAATGATACTAACAGGTGGACACGGTGATGCACACCTGTCATCCCAGTACTTGGGAGGCTGAGACAGGATTGCAGGTTCAAGGCCAGCCTCAACAACTTAGCAAGACCCTGTTTCAAAATGAAAATTTAAAAAAAGGGCTGGGGGCATAACTAAGTGATATAGTGCCCCTGGATTCAATCCCCAGTACCACAAAAAATTTTTTTAAAAAGATAAAATTTCAAATCCCATTTAAAACAAAGTGCAGTGGATTTAAACTTTGCAATGCCCTGTGGGAGGAGCCCACACGGTCACTTGCTCCGTTCAGAAGGCTGTGGAAGCAGACAACTGTATGTGTCTTGTTTTTCCAGCATGGTAGTGTTCAAATAACCAGATAAATTAAGATTTTTTTTTTTTTTTTTGCGGTACCGGGGATTGAACGCAGGGGTGTTCTACCTCCGCGCTATGCCCCCGGCCCTATTTTTTTATGCTTTATTTTTGAAACCGGGTCTCATGAAGTTGCGGAAGGCCTCACTAGGGAGAGAGAGAGAGAGAGAGACAGAGACAGAGACAGAGACAGAGACAGAGAGACACAGACACGGAGGGGGGGAGAGAGAGAGATCGATCGTGCGCGCACGCGCGTTGAGGTTGGCCGCAAACCCGGATCTTCCGGTCTCCGCCTCCCAAAGTACTGGGATTACAAGCGTGCGCCACCACGCCCGGCATAAATTAAGAATTTGAATGAAAAGTGATTAGAGAGGCTGGGGATATAGCCCAGTGGTAGAGCACTTGCCCAGTACATGCCCAAAGCCCTGGATTTGAGCCCTTGCACCACCAAAAAAAAAGAATTGAGAGGCGCCTGGCCTTGGCACCTGTGTGCTGGCGGGCTGGCCAGGGCACTCAGCAGCACAGCCCTTGCGGGCGAGGCTGAGCTTCCCCCTGGGCGTGGCAGGCCGGGGCATGTGTTCTGTGGACCCCAGTGCTCTCTAGTTCTCAAGATGAGGTCCCCTTGGGGATCCCTGGGCAGTGTGAGTACAGCGTGCTAATATTCCTAACAAATTCCATCTGGAAAATGGTGTGCTAATTCCCAGAGCCCTGCCAGCTGGGCACAGCGGCACACGCCTATTATCCAAGCAGCTCTGTAGGCTGAGGCAGGCAGGAGGATCGCGAGTTTGAAGCCAGCCGTAGCCACTTAGCAAGATCTTGGCTCAAAATAAACAGAAACAGCTGGGCTGTATGTAGCTCGGTGGTAAAACCCTCCTGGGTTCAATCCCAGTATCGCAAATAAATAATGCTCTACGATATCTGTTGGGGTTGTTTTCTCTCTTCTTCCTGGGAGTCTTTATAGAAGACCATCGTGACTAGAATTATATTGAGTAGGACCTTAACCTGCCAAACTGAAATTGAAATGTGTATGAAAAACTCCAAGTAAGGAGACAAGGGAGAACCATCTTACCTTGTGGTTTGGTTTGGTTTGGTTTGGTTTTCTGGTGCTGGGGATGGACTCCAGGGCTGTTCTAACTCTGAGCTATAACCCCAGCCCTGTTTTGTTTTTATTTTGGAACAGCATCTCAATAAGTTGCAGAGGGCCTCACTAAGTTGCTGAGACTGGCCTCAAACCTGCAATCCTCCTATCTCAGCGTCCCAAGTACTGGGATTACAGATGTGCATCACCATACCCAGCTTCCCTGATATTTAGATCCTAATTTATTTTCTCCTGTGCCAATAAATACTAATAGTTCTTAGATCAAACCTCAGCCCAATAAGAAAAAAGCAAACCCTTCGTCTCTTAACTATGTATGTAGAGTTTGTTACCAGTGGTAGGACTGGGGCCTAAGGTAGAATGTCCACTATTACTGTGAACATTCCACAGCCATAGCTCTTGGGATAATACTTGAACAATTTACCTGTCAAGTATGTTGATCATATAATTAATTAATAATGCAGAGATAGGTTGCTGGAATTAAATGAAAAATACAGTTTGTTTGTTTGTTTGTTTGTTTGTTTGTTTGTTTGTTTGTTTGTGGTACCGGGGATTGAACCCAGGGGCGTTCTACCTCCGAACTACACCCCCGGTCCTATTTTTTATCCTTTATTTTGAAACTGGGTCTCATGAAGTTGCCAAGGGCCTCACTAAGTAGCTGAGGCTGGCTACGAACCCGGATCCTCCGGTCTCTGCCTCCCAAGTACTGGGATTATAAGCATGCGCCACCATGCCTGGCGAAAAATACAATTTCAAGGGAAAAATAATTCCATGGGCCAGGTGCAGTGGTGCACGCCTGTAATCCCAGTACTTGGGAGGCTGAGACAGGATTGCAGGTTTGAGGCCAGCCTCAGTGCCCCTGGAGTGTAGCTCAGTGGTCGAGCGCCCCTGGGTACCATGGATGGGTGAGTGGGAAGGACGGTAATTCCATGATGTAAGAAGTTTTAAAAGAATCAGTACTTCTCTTAGAAGTTTGCATTAAGAAAAACTGTGGCCTAATGTATTCCTTGGTATTCTCTCTGGTTGTTTTAATGGCAATTTATACAAAGACACTTATTTGTAGGTTCTGCCTATAATCAGCAGAAATTTCTTGGCAGCCAGGTCCTTGTTACCAGACCCCAACCTCAGTCATTAATGCCAAGTCCGTTTAACATGACACCGCTAGATCCTTCAGTGGGAGAGAAGACCTGAGGCGGTCACAGTCCTGGACAGTGCGGCGTCCCAGCGTGCTCTTTCCCCTGTAAGATGCAGTCATGGGACTGGATGGTTCCTTTAACCCTTAAAAAATAATTAATAATAATAATAAAATAAAATAGAATGTTTGTGCTAAAGTGTGATTTTAGAAAGAAAAAAAAAGCTCTGGGCTAGACACAGTAAAATACAGGCTGTCGTTGGTGCTCCAGCCCTTTTAGCCTGAAGCTTCAAGTGGGCCCTGTGTTCGCTCTGAGGTTCGGCATTTTCTCATGTTTAAGACGTGTCATTAACCTTTGGCCCACTTCACGGGCGATGGTAAATACTCAGATAATCACATCTGACTGCTCTGCCATGAACATGGTATCATAAACAAATAACAGTTGTAGAATGCCTAAGGCATATTGGCTTTCTTACCTTACCCAGCACCTGAACCCAGATAAAGACTGCATGAAAGTAGTTCCAGATAAGCCCCCAGATAAACCCCCAGATAAACCCCCAGAATGCAGGGCGAGCCTTGCACCTGTCCTTGGCTTTATTTGTAGTTACTATTAAACAGCTAGTCCTTGACAAAGCTATTCATAGGAAAATCTTTTGCAGAGCGTCCTTGATCTTGTTCCTACCGTCTGTTTTGGACCACGCTGTGCACATCACAGAGCTGATAGGCAGGCTTCCAAGATGCTCTGTCCCCAGCAGAGTCCCTCCAGGCCCTGGGGACATGGCTCCAGGACACGAGCAGTCACAGCAGGATTGGTCTGTCACTCGAGCCCCCTGGCTGGACACCTGGTGCTTTTATGGTATTCTGGATTCTCCATTAGCTGGATAGGGCCCTCCTCTTGCCACGCAGGCCAGAAAGCCAGGCTGAGCGCTTCCCAAGATGTGTGCATGCTGCTCTCTGCCAGGGTCTAGGGCTGCATCTGTCACTCCTGTCACACATGTCTTTTTTTTTCCTTCTTGAAATGTTTGAAACACACAGACCACATTGCGCTGATCATAGAACTGCTGGGGAAGGTGCCTCGCAAGCTCATCGTGGCAGGAAAATACTCCAAGGAATTTTTCACCAAAAAAGGTAAAACATGTGTTTGTTCCCAGGCATTAAGAGGCAAAAGTGCTTAAAAATGAAAAGGTAAGTGCAGCCGCATGGCTGCTGCCAGTGTCCCGCAGAAGGGCAGGCTGCCTCGCTTGCTGAGGGGAAGTCTACTCCGCTGGCCGTGTGGCTTCTGACATGACTTCCCTGTGCGTGCGTGCGTGCGTGCGTGTGTGCGCATCAGGACGATGGGAAAGAGAACCCAGTATCCTTACAGTACCTGAGACGTCATGCTCAGCACTCCTGCTCCAGCATGTGTAGGAAGGGACAGATCGTCACTGGCATTTGGTCTAGGAGTGAGCCGCCTCTCCTGAAGCACAGGGAGTGTAGTCCACCCGTCTAGGGCAGGGACCGAGTCTCACAGCCGCTCAGACACATCGTCAGACACGCTGACGTGACACTTTCCCTTTATGCTACCATGATACAACTCTCACTGTAATTTTTTTTTTTTTTTTTTTTTTGCGGTACTGGTGATTGAACCCAGGGGCATTCTACCTCCGAGCTACACCCCCAGCCCAATTTTTTAGTCTTTATTTGGAAACGGTCTCACGAAGTTGCAGAGGGCCTCACTAAGGAGCTGAGGCTGGCAGCGAACCCGGATCCTCCTGTCTCAGCCTCCTAAGTACTGGGATTACAAGCGTGCGCCACCACGCCCAGCTCACTTTAAATTTTTGACTTGATAACGTATTATGCATTCCAAATAGAAATATGAACACCTAACCTAGAAGAATCTAGAAAACTGTCTGGCCTATTTTTCTACATTGTGCCATGGTTCCCCTTTTCTTCACAACCTCTACACAGATACTGTGAAAAATGATTTTTCTCAACCCTTGACAGGAGGCATCCTGAGAATCGTTACCCTTAGCTTTTGGGCATGAGAATGGGCAAGTGCTCATGAGAGTTCCTCCTGCACAGTCAGCCTGAGGTGTGTGTGTGTAGGAGATAGAAGTGAACAGACACTCACCCCCACAGCGGAGACTCCACGGAGCCCGCCCAGCTTAGAATTTTGAGGCCATCTTGAACAAGATCCTGCTGGGCGTGGTGGCGCACGTTTGTAATCCCAGTACTTGGGAGGTGGAGACCGGAGGATCCAGGTTCGCGGCCAGCCTCAGCTCCTTAGTGAGGCCCTCTGCAACTTTGTGAGACCCGGTTTCAAGATAAAGTATAAAAAATAGGGCCAGGGGTGTAGCTCGGAGGCAAAACACCCCTGGGTTCAATCCCAGTACTGCAAAAAAAAAAAAAAAAAAGAGAGAGAGAGAGAGAGATTGAACAAGATCCCCATCTCCCCCTCTTAAAAAAGTCTCTTAAAAATTGTCACTTTGGAGCCAGGTGTGGTGGCGCACGCTTGTAATCCTAGTACTTGGGAGGCTGAGACAGGAGGATCTGGGTTCATGGCCAGCCTCAGCTACTTAGTGAGGCCTCTGCAACTTAGTGAGACCCTGTTTCAAAATAAAGAATACAAAATAGGGCTGGGGGTGTAGCTTGGAGGTAGAATGCTTCTGGGTTCAATCCCCAGTAACGCAAAAAAAAAAAGAAAGAATAAAAAATAAGTCTGGGGGGTGTAGCTCGGAGGTAGAATGCCCCTGGGTTTGATCCCCAGTACTACAGAAAAAAAAAGTCATTTCAAAGAAGCAGTTAATTCGATTTAAAGTTTCTAGGGTTCTTTTAGTTTTGTTCTTTTATATGTGACTGACATGGCGTTAGCTCTTTATTTTTAAATTATTTACTTGTTCTAAAGTAATATTTGTTAGACCAGGAAAAAAAAAAGTATAAGCAAGGCAGATGAAGTGGTGCATACCTACTGTAATCCCAGCTACTCCCAAGGCTGAGGCAGGAGGATTGCGAGGTCGAGGCCAGCTTGGACAACTTAGCAAGACCCTGTCTCAAAATAAAATGGGCTAGGAATTTAACTCAGGGGTAGAACGCCTAGCATGTGCCAGGCCCTGGGATGGAACCAGTACTACAAAAGAAAGTACAAGTGAATTGCTTTTAATATGAGATCACACAGAGACCTATACATGAGTATAGAGGCATTTAGTACTCATTTCGTCAATCAATAGATCCTGGTAAGGCATACCCAGTTTGACTAGGACATAAACAAACCTAAAGTATGGGAGAAAACAAATTTTAAGTTTTTAGGACCTTATTAAAAAAATAGAGGTGCTTCTTTTCAAGATTAGAGAGGTGCTTTGTGAATGAAACATTAGATTCTGTTTGCAAAATTCGATTGTTGATAGACTGTGTGGATTAGTTCTTGGGTTTCTTCAAAAGGGCCCTGTCCCTGGTCAGCGTGGTCAGTCTCTCCGTGCTGTCTTCACCACAGGAGACCTGAAGCACATCACGAAGCTCAAGCCCTGGGGCCTGTTGGAAGTGCTCGTGGAGAAGTACGAGTGGCCCCAGGAGGAGGCGGCGGGCTTCACGGACTTCTTGCTGCCCATGCTGGAGCTTGTCCCTGAGAAGAGAGCCACCGCGGCCGAGTGTCTGCGGCACCCGTGGCTCAACTCCTGAGCCCCGCCCGCGCCACCGCAGCGGAGAGCGCCCCCTGGCCCTCGCCCTCCCCAGCACTGGCCTCGTCCCTTTCAGGGCGAAGCTTTTTCTTCAGGGCTTTCTAGATCTTTCTTTTCTTTTTTTTTTTTTATCCAACACGTTCATTTGGGTTTGCTTGCTGACCCTGTGGAGATCCCCCACAGCATCCCACGTGACTCTGGCCTTGGCTGGCTCTGCCAAAGACTAATGGACTCATAGTGTGGAGTGGCCTCTTGCCCTCTCCCCTCCTTGCCTTCCCACGAGGACATCTTTAAATTACAAGCACCCTTTGAACAGAACTCTGGAGGTGTACGCGCCCGTCCTTTGCCGCATCGACTCTGCGAGTCCGGTTTCCTAGCGCGCTCCTCTTGCCAGCTCGAGGGCGCGGCAGGCCGGGGCCCGAACTCTGCACAGCAGCAGAGACGGTAAACCTGCGCTCCAGGCTGCATCGTCTTCCTGGGGTGTTTCTGTTGTTTTCTATATTCACACTTTTTCCTGCGACTTTTAAGCTATTATTACCTTTTTAAATGAGTTGTATAAACACCAGATTTGGGTACTGTTTTATCACGGTTCAAAGCACTGTAGTCTTCCTTTCACCCTTCAGTAACGCTGAGACCCTCAGGTCTTCACTCTGGTTTCCATGGAGCCATTGAATAACAATGTCTTGAGACCCTCAGGTGTTCTGCAAACCGTCCTTTCCGTGTGTCTTATATTGTCCCGAGAGTGGAGTTGATTTGATTGGCTGTTACGCGTGTTGTTTTTAATCCCTGGCGGGCACATGGCTCAGTACACTTGAGTTATTGCCCCGTGGCTAAAGAATCAGGACGCCTCTAGAAAGGAGGGCTGGGCTTCGGAGCGTCGCCATCTGAGGACAGCGCCCTGGAGTTCGGGTTCTTGGCCGAGCAGCGTCCTCTTGTTTGCCGCTTTTTCTTTACCTCGCCTGAACTCTGGCCTGGCGGCGGTTCCGGTTTTCTGAGGCGTGGGGTCTGTGGTGAACCTGGATGCGCGAGTCGGGGAGGGCAGGACGGCACGGTTTTCATTCTTCATTGGCTCTTTCTTCCCGTTGGTTTTTTAAGATTAGCCATTCTCTGCTGCTATTTCCTTGTATAATGTAAGTTTTTAACTACAATTTTGAGATGATTGAAATGTACTTGAGGCTTTTTTCCCATAATTCGAAAGGCTTTGTGAATTTTATTTTAGGATTGGCCTTTCCGAGACTTGTCCTGCACATTACATGTTCCTTGGGTAACACTCAGCAGCCACCGGGGGGCAGGATCAGGGTGACAGCTGCTTACTCAGCGTGGACGGAGTGGGCCAGGGCCTGGCAGCACGGAAGCGGCAGGCAGCCGAGGAAGCGCCGCTCGCTCGGGAGTGTGCTAGCGAGCTGCCGCCCACCTCCCAGCATGAGGTTGGGACCTGCGTCAGTCATGTGTCCGCCAGCAGCGACGAGGAGGAAGTGGTGTCACTGTACGGTCCCTTCCACCGGTGAACGCACTGCGCTGAGGAGCTGACCAGCCGTCGGCCGCTCCCCAAAGCAGACGTGTTTCTGTAGAAAGAAGTAAGTCAGGTTGTCTATGCACCTATCGAGGATAAAAAGAACATTGTGTCCGACAACGGCAGGGAAGTCCATCAGCGACCCGACTCCTCAGGGTTTAGCTGTATTTACACCTAAAGCAATAGCAGACTGAACTGCGGTCTCTTCTCCATCATACAGCCACAGCTGTGGACCTTCAGGAATTCCCGGGATGATATTAAGGTGAAATAACCAACACACAAGCAAACAGCACCATTTTAACAGTTGACAAGAGCCCGGGCCTTCGTTGTGGAAACGATTCCCACGTAAGGAGCCAGGTGAATCAGGTCAGGAGAGGCAGCGGTCGAGCTTGGTCTTCCTTAATCATAGAACTCACATCACCACCGCCTCACTACAGGATTTCTATTTGCTGTGGAGAATAAGCCCTGATACGTTTTTATTCTTTGTACTGAGTGCATTGTCTGTTCTTTATAAATTAGTACAATAAACAAATTATTTAATAACCTACGTGTTTCCAGAAACTTCTGTTCATTTGTTGCCCAAATTGGGCTGGCTCAAACAGCTGGAGGAAAGGGCTGGTTGAATATGCTTTTTGAACTTAAATTTGCAATGAGACTATACAACTTGAACACTTCATGTTGTGGAGTTTGCGATTTTGTTTCTAGCTCTTCATTGTGGAATTAACACATTATATTTTGGAAAATTGTAAGAAAATTATTGTCCCCTGCATCCAGTAGGTTATAAATATATATAACAAATATATATTTGTTTCTCAAATTACTAACACAGTATATCCAAAATGTAGGAAACTTAAGAATTTGGGGGGGTAGTGTGTGTGTGGTACTAGGGATTGAACCCAGGGGCATTCTACCTCTGAGCTACACTCCCAGCCCGATTTTATGTTTTATTTTGAAACAGAGTCTCACTAGGTTGATGAGAGTCTTACTACTTGCTGAGGCTATCCTCGAACCTGCGATCCTCCTGTCTCAGCCTCCCAAGTTACTGGCATTACAGGTGTGCACCGCCATGCCCGCTTTTTTTACCCATTTTAGTACAGTGAGAAGCCTTGCCCCAGATGGCAGGCCTGAACTGTGCAGTTTGAGGCAGTTTGAGCCTTGTTCTCCGTAATCATCCCTGTCAGGTACTGGTGCACTGGCTGCTTTGAATTTAGGAAGGATTGGGGAGAGTGACTGATGTTGAAAATAAATGGACTAGACCTTACATCCTCTGAGGTTAGACTTAAAATGTGAGGTAAGTTTTCAGAATGGGCACTGTACATTTATCTTCATGAACTTAGTGCAAACGTCCACACGCCTGCAAGGCTCCCAGGACGCAGCCCCGTTTCAACAGAATCGAGAAGCCCCCAGGGATCTGTGCACCCCCTGGCGCTCGTGCCCTTGTGTAGTTGGCTTGCCTGGAGTGTGTGCTGGGCTTTGTGATTGTTCTTTATTTTTGTGTTTGTGGCACTGGGGATTGAACCCAGGGGCACTCTACCTCTGAACTACACCCCCAGCCCTATTTTTTTATTCTTTATTTTGAAACAGGGTCTCACTAAGTAGCTGAGGCTGGCCGCGAACCCGGATCCTCCAATCTCAGCCTCGCAAGTGCTGAGATTACAAGCGTGTGCCCCCACACCCAGCTGGGTTTGTGACTGTTCTAACAGAAGAGGGCTAAAGTGGCGCGTTGTTGCTTCAGGGGTTGGGTCGCCAGGGGCTGTGGCTTTGGTTTGTGCACCCTGTCTTGGTCTGTCTGGCTCTTGTTCCGGGGAAGCAAGCAGCCGGGTGAGTGGGTGAACAGGAAACTGACATCCAGCAAGGAGCTAAGGCCCTGGGTCCCAGCCATCTGAGGGAGTCCTGTGAAAGGCCCTGCGGCGCCCCGAGGCGGCGGCGTGGGGCGAGCCACTGAGCTGCGGATAGTTACACAGCACCCAGGATGCCTCCACGTCCCAGTGCAGCTGTGGGAGGCCGTCTCCCAACCTGCCTTCGCCAGGGCTGCCGGTTTCTTGTGAAACTCGGGCCCCACGGCCATCTCTGCACCCCAGCCTGAGGCAGAGCACACCGGAAGTGAGAGCAACAGGCAGCGTGGGAAGAAGCGCTGCTCCCCTGAGTTCTAGTCTGTGTACTTTCAAAGAAGAATGCGATTTGAGGTGCCTTGAATTTATTTAAAGATAAAACCACTCGAAAGGATCTGATAAGTAGTTACTAGGTCTGAACAACAATTTAGTGCTCTTGGTGAAATGGCGTTTTGGGTTTCCTTGAAGATGAAGCAGAAGGCGACACCTGGCTCCTCTGACGCCTGGCGCCTCGGCAGGTCCTCCCCGCACGGCCTTCCACTCTGGTGAGGCCCCCTGGCAAGGCAAGAGACGGGCTGTAGGCAGATGCACCCTGAGTCCCCAGAAGCTTCCGTGGACCACCATGGTCGCCGTGTCAGGAGAAGTAATTTGAGAGCTTTAGAAACTTCTTGTACCTCTTACGAGAAATACATATGCCTGGAAATGTCACCAAGCTGTAGAGTTTGTCAACATCTGCTGTTCATCAAGCTTGCATACAGCGGGTACTTGACTATGAATTAAATATTTATCTGCAAGAAATATGAGTGTGATTGTTCTTATAAACCAGCTGCTCCACGAGTGGCAAGGTCAGATCCCGTTGTGCGTCTCGTCAGCAGCTGTTTTACTGGGAGGCATAGGGTACCCGTTCCTGCCCCGACTGATGTGAAGTTGAAACCACGTGGGCGGCTCTCGAGGCACATTCGATGCCGACAGCCAGGGATGAGACAAGTCCCAGGCCACGTAAGCGGCAAATTCAGTACAGTTCTGTTCAGTCTAGCCCCTCTCCACCTAGGAGAGTGCACCAGGTGGTTACTGTGTCCCTGTGCCTCGGCAGAGACCGGAGCTGGTCCCAGGGTCATCCGCTGCGGATAATCAGTGCGCCCTGTGTGTGCTTCCCCGGCAGGGGACAGCCCGCACAGCCTCTGCTGCAGTGACGTGTGGCCTAAACTGAGGCTGGCAGAGATTCTCCACTTAGTGTGCCAAGCCCAGAGCTTTTGACAAGAACTGCCCTGTTCCTGTAACTGGCTTGGATGTAAATAGCAGCTCCGGAGCTGGTGGTCGCTCTGGTTGAGTGAGTCGGGAGTCGCGCTCTGAGGGGATGTGGCTTCTGTTTGGTAGGGGGTGAGGTGGGATTACTCTCCGAGGGTTTGTGGCTGGGTGGGTGGGTGGATGTCCTGGAGAGAAATGCAGGGCCCTCAGGAGAGGCCCCTCGAGATGCCCCCCCACCGGCCTCGTCTCACTGAGGGGCCCGCGGGTGAGCTGACGGCTGGTGTGGGAGGGTCGGAAGGAAGCAGGTTCTCTGTGGCCACGCGGCTCTGGGGTCTCTGACGTGGGTCTCTGCGGTTCAGCTCCACTGGAAGATCCTCTGGCAGGAGGTCTGGTCTCAAGACTCGGGTTCTAACCTGGGTCAGGGACGTTGGAGGCAAGAGTCTTTATCTCTGAAGAATTCAATTCCCTAATTTTCCATTGTTTGGGAAATAGATGACCTGTGATGGGAGAAAAAAACAGCAAAGATTGCAGGGTTTGGCGTTTTTAAAAGGCAGTTTAAAAAATGTGGTCTCCTTAACTTCAGCTCTACTCAGATGTGTGAGTTTCCTCATTGGTGTGTAAGATAAGCTAGTATTCACTGTCCTGTGGTCTTTGAAAACAATAGGAGGGGGAGGCAGACAAAGGAGCAGTTGCCCTTCCATTCAGTGATCCCGCTTGTAAATTCATCAGCACAAGCAAAGTACTATCTGTGATAGCAACCCTAAATGTCTAAGAACTAAGGTGTGATTTAGAAAATAACGGTACACCAGTGCCAATGAATTTGTGGTGTTAAAAACTTTAATAATGAATATTGCAAAAACATGAGGGAAACGTCTCTGCTGCTCCAGGGCTGAGCCCTGTTGTGGGAGGCGGTCGGAGTGTCCCCAAGTTCCCCGTGACGGGACGCGCACAGAAGTGTGAGAATCAGGCTCTAATGGGGAAGGGGTGCTAGTTAGTATTCAAAAAAGTATACGAAGTCAAGGATTGGAAGGTACTTTGCAAATAAAAGTAGTTTAAGTAAAGATAATCCCTCCTCCCCACACAAAACACCTGGCTACTGGATGTCCTCAATAAATGGCAGCTGGTAGGTGACACTGGTTTTTTTATGTTTGACTTTGTGTTTGTATTCCGTAATGTCCTTGTTAAATCACATTTTGGAAACTAAAAGACAAATTAATATGCGGTGCTTCCCCTTGCGTCGCACATTAAAACTGGAACTCGTGGTTTTTCTTTCTGCCTCAGTTATCAGGAAGCATAAGGCTAGATTGAATACTCACATAGTGTTTCTATTAGACTACCTTCTTTTTTTGAATATTTGTTTCCCTTTCTATGACTTATCTTCTGGTTTATTAGGTTTTCTAGTGTTTCTTACAAATCACGTAATTTTTTTCTGCAAATAGGGCCCAGCTGGCAATCATGACTTGTAAGAGCAGCCCGTTCTGGTTTGCCAGCCTCCACACAAAAATACTCGTTCACGAAACTAACCCCTGCCTATTTCAGATGATTTCTTCTCTCCTTGTTCTCTTTCCACGTCTCAACACACAAGAAACGCTGAAGGCTGTTTGCCCCCAGTGAAGGCCTCGAGTGCCAGGTAGCTTCCGCCTGGTGGGGTGCTGCCCAGCCCCCCAAGTCGTTCTGCCTCTGACTCCACGTGGGAGCTGGGGGGCCCGGCCCTTCCGAAGGCATGCAGACCGCCTTCCAACGGGACTACTCACCGGCCCTGCCTGCCTTCCTCCCGCGGCCTCAGACTTCCTCTGTAAGGAAAGACAGGGTGCTTACAACCAAGCCATGTTTTCAGGGTGACTCCCTGCACACCACCCCATCTCCACACTAGGCCGGATCCCTCACATCCACTCAAGAAGGCGGGCACTCTGTTCATAACGCTTATCAGCTTGTGATTCCCTGCTGCATGGTGTCTCCCTTCCCAGGCTGGAGCGGACGCTCCGCTCAGCCCATCGCTCCCCTCTGCTCCTAGTCCTGAAGGCGCTGGTGGCCAGTGCACCAGCAGGTGTTACTGTTCGGGCTGGTGGGGGATGGAGAAAGCAGGAATACTGGAAACATAAGGGGAGAGATCGAAGACTCTGAATCACTTCTAATATGCAGGCTTCGTGAGTGCTTTATATGTCACAAATCCTCAGTGCAGTCATTATTATTATCACTATTAATATAATGCACAGCCAGGCATGGTGGTGTGTGCCTGTACTCCCAGAATTTAGGAGGCTTAGACAGGAAGATTTCAAGTTGGAGGCCAGCCTGGGCCTCAAACTTTAGCAAGACCCTCAACAACTTAGACCCTGTTTCAAAATAAAAAGGGGTAAGCCGGGCATGGTGGCGCACGCTTGTAATCCCAGTACTTTGGGAGGCGGAGACCAGAGGATCCAGGTTCACGGCCAGCCTCAGCTCTCGCTCTCTCTCTCCCTGTCTCTCTCTCTCTCTCTTTCTCTCTCTCTCTCCTTAGTGAGGCCCTCCGCAACTTCGTGAGACCCGGTTTCAAAATAAAGTATAAAAAATAGGGCCGGGGGTGTAGCATGGAGGTAGAACGCCCCTGCATTCAATCCCCGGTACCACAAAATAAAATAAAATAAAATAAAATAAAATAAAATAAAAAGGGGTATAGCTTGAAGGTAGAATGTCCCTGGGTTCAATCCCCAGTACCAATACATAAATAAAAATTTAAAAATAAATTATTCAACTCAGCCAGGCACAGTGAAGCATGCCTGTAATTCCAGTACTTAGGAGGCTGAGGCAGGAGGATCACAAGTTCAAGGCCAGCCTGGGCAACTTAGCAAGGCCCTGTTTAAAAATAAAGATAGAGAGCCGGGCATGATGGCGCACGCTTGTAATCCCAGTACTTGGGAGGCAGAGACTGGAGGATCTGGGTTCGTGGTCAGCCTCAGCTACGTAGTAAGGCCTGGTTTCAAAATAAAGGATAAAAAATAGGTCTGGGGGTATAGCTCAGAGGTAGAATGCCCCTGGGTCCAATCCTCGGTACCACAAATAAATAATTATTTTTAAAAAATAAAAATAAAGATAGAGCTAGACATGGTGGCTCATGCTTGTAATCCCAGTACTTTGGGAGGCTGAGACAGGAGGATCGCAGGTTCACGGCCAGCCTCAGCAGCTTCGTGAGGCCCTCCACAACTTAGTGAGGCCCTGTTTCAAAATGAAAAATAAAAATAGAGCTGGGGGTCTACCTCAGAGGTAGAATGCCCCTGGGTTCAACCCTCAGCATCAAAAATAAATAAGCAAATAAATAGGGCTGGAATTGTAGCTCAGAAGTAGAATGCTCCTGGGTTCACTCCCCAGTATCAAAGAACCTTTGGTTCATCTTTTCACTTTCTTAGCGATGTCCACTGAATCACAAAAGTTTTTAATTTTGATAAAATCCAATTCATCCATTTTTTTGTCTTTGGGTTGCTTGTGCATTAGGTGTTATATCTAAGAAGCTATTCCGAAATACAAGCTCATGAAGATTCACACCTATGGTTCCTATACTGTTTTTGTAATCTCGTATCTTGCTCCTAGGTCTTTGGTGCGCTCTGAGTTAGTTTTGGGTACATAGCAGGAAGTGTGGGTCCCGCGTGACTCCTCTACATGTAGATGTCTGGCTGTTCCAGCACCACTTACTGGAAAGACTTTTCTTCCCCCATTGAACAATCTTGGTGCCCTTGTTAGAAATGGATTGGCTATAAATGTTTGGGTGTATTTCTGGGCTCTGAGTTCTATTCCACTGAGCTGGGAGTCTATCCTTTTGCTGGTACCACAGCAGTTTGATTATTGTAGCTGTGTAGTAAGTTTTGAAATTGTAACATGCAAATCATCCAACTTTGTGGTTCTTCAGTATTATTTTGACTATTCTGCATTTCCATATGAATTTTAGGGTTATCTTGTTAATTTCTGCAAAAGCCAGGTGAGATTCTGGTAGGGATTACACAGAATCTGTAGATTAGTTTGCAGAGTACGGCCATCTTAACCATGTTAAATCTTCCCATCCATGAACATGAGATGCCCTTCCATTTATTTAGGTACTTAAAAGTTTTCAACAGTGTATTATAATTTTCATGTTCAAGTGTTACACTTCTTTTGCTAAGTCGGTACCAGGGATTGAACATGGAGGCACTCTACCTGTAGGCTACACCCCGAGCCCTATTTTTTTAAAAGACAAGGTCTCCCTAAATTACCGTGCACAGGAAGGTTATAAACCTGAAATCCTCCTGTCTCAATCTCCCAAGTACTGGGATTACAGGAATGTGCCGCCACACCTGGCTAGGATTTTATTCTTTTTGATGCTATTATAAATTAAATTATTTTCTTAATTACATTTTCAGATTGTTCATTACTAGCGTATACAAATACAATAGGTTTTTGCATATTACTCTTATATACTGCAACCTTGCTGAAATTATGTGTTAGCTTTATAGCTTTTTAGTGGATTATTTAGAATTTTCCATATACAAGATCATATCTTCTAACAGAGATAGGTATTGTTGTTGAGAGTTTTTTGTTTTCCTTTCAAAATGAATTTTTACGATTTATTTTCCTCACCTAACTGTCCTGACTATAACCTCAAGTGCAGTGTTCAATAGAAATGACAAGAGCGGACATCCTTATCTTGCTTCTGAACACAACCTTTTGAAGTAAATATTTTCTTTTCTTTTCTTTTCTTTTTTTTTTTTTTTTTTTTTTGCAGTACCGGGGATTGAACCCAGGGGCATTCTACCTCCAAGCTCCACCCCCAGCCCTATTTTTTATACTTTATTTTGAAACAGGGTCTCACGAAGTTGCGGAGGGCCTAAGTAGCTGAGGCTGGCCGCGAGCCTGGATCCTCTCAGCTCAGCCTCCCAAGTACTGGGATTACAAGCGTGCGCCACCACGCCCAGCTAATATTTTCTTACAAATGAAGAAAAACCTTCTACCAACCCCTACTGAAATTAGACTCACTCAGCAACCTAGCAAGACCCTGTTTCAAAACAGAAATTTTTTTTTTAAAGGGCTGGGGTTGCAGCTCAGAAATAGAATGCCTCTGGGTTCAATCTCCAGTACCACAAAAAGAAAAAAAAAAAACAGAGTCAGATGACAAAACTGAGGCTCGGAAGAGTTAGGCTCCGCAGAGCCACATGGCTCGTTAATGATGGAGCCCCAAGGCCACGGTCGCTGTCCTCTGCCTCGGGGCCTCCACCTGCGCTGGCTCCGCTTCTCCACAGAGGGATGCGGAGAAGGGCAAGTGGCCTCCTCACTGTGAAGAACTTGGAGGCAAAGTGGCTTAGGAAGTAAGACCAGAATAACTCTCCTGGTCCTGATTTTGTGCTTTGAGAAGAAATAGGAACCTTCATGAAGTACCTAGATGAATTCAAGAAGGTTACATAGCTGTGACTCAAAGGCTGTGAATGAAAAGAATCAAGGCTGGTAGCGAGGGAAGTCAAACTGTGGAAAGAGGAGGACAGTGCGTGAGACATGAGAGGAGGGACAGGAAGGGGCTCAGGACGAACCGCCATTGTGATTAGTAAAGAAAATGCCCAACAAAACCATCGCTTTAAAAGAAAGCACTTAGCCGGCCGTGGTGGCACACGCTTGTAATCCCAGCACTTGGGAGGCTGAGACAGGAGGATCGCAGCTTCAAGACCAGCCTCAGGAACTTAGCGAGACCCTGGTTTTTTTTTTTTTTTTTTTTGTGGTACTGGGGATTGAACCCAGGGGCATCCTACCTCTGAGCTACACCCCCAGCCCTATTTTTTATTCTTTATTTTGAAACAGGGTTTCACTAAGTTGCAGAGGGCCTCACTAAGTAGCTGAGGCTGGCCGTGAACCTGCAATCCTTCTGTCTCAGCCTCCCAAGTACTGGGATTGCAAGCATGCGCCACCACGCCTGGCAAGACCCTGTTTCAAAATAAAAAATAAAATTGGGTGAGGGTGTAGCTCGGAGGTAGAACACCCCTGAGTTCAATCTCCAGTTCCAGAAGAAAAAAAAAAGCACTTGAGCTGGGCGTGGTGGCACAGGTTTGTAATCCCAGTACTTTGGGAGGCGGAGACCGGAGGATCCGGGTTCGCGGCCAGCCTTAGCGCTCTCTCTCTCTCTCTCTCTACTTAGTGAGGCCTCTGCAACTTCGTGAGACCCGGTTTCAAAACAAAGTATAAAAAATAGGGCCAGGGGCGTAGTGCGGAGGTAGAACGCCCCTGGGTTCAATCCCTGGTACCGCAAAAAAAAAAAAAAGCACTTGAAAGAGGATTCATGTGAATAAAAATAGCTGACTAAAATAATGTCTTAGTGCAAAGGAAAGGGTGCAAATGGATAAAAAGTGCTCTGTGCCCATGTCCAGGCGGATTTCAGGAGACCTGCCTGGAGGCTGGAGCTAGCCACAGTGCCTGCCACGGCTGCACTGCGTCCCCCCTGGACGAGCCTCCTGGAGGGAGAGCTGGTGGCGCACCTGCTGCTGGGTCCCCAGCTCCAGCACCTCTACAGGGCTGCCGTCGGGGGGCGCTCAGTAAACACCACTCCATTCCCTTCCCGTCATGGTCTCCTCAAGGGACCCGGGTCCTAAGCGTCCTCCTGACCCAGGAAACGAAGCTGCCTCTGCCTGCCCCCCGCGGCCCAGCTCTCTCTAATAATTTGCATTCTACCTTTAACCATATAACAGGTGTGTAAGTCCTCCTTCCACTCCCAAAGAAGGGCAGAATGTTCCAGATGACTTCTCTATAGAGAAGTGGCCCGGCTCCGCCGAGAACACCTGGGGTCTGGGCTCCTCTTTGCCCTGCTTTATGTGAGCCTCCTGTCGGGAGCCTTCTTAGACCACATGTTGAGGTGTGCATCTCGGACCAGCTTGACTAGGCACATAGCACCCAGTTAAGTGCAAATTGTGTGCACGCAGACAAGCGTCTGAGGTCCAGGTGGGCCCATAAGCAGCGTGGACTTGGATGTGACTTCCCCATTTCCCAGAAATGTTTACCCTTTCCTTCCCTAAGACCATCCCATGCCTGCCTCGCTGCCCCTCCCTAAAGCTAGCCCGCACCTGCCTCTCCCTAAGCTTGACCCATGACCTCCTTGCCCTTCAATCATTTTTTATAATGCTTTGTTTAAACCCTTAATAAAAAAGGACGCTGGTTGAAGGAGAGCAGATATTTTTTCTGCCTTCTCCCCAGCTGCCCCATATCCCTAAAAATCCTTCTGACTCCGAGTCATTCATGCGCGCGCCTTCTAATCTCATCACAGCAGCTTCCGCGGCAGCCTCCCTTCTGGGCCTCCAGGCCCTCGGAGGGAAGCGTCCATGGTCACAGGCACAGGGGAGTTTGGCTGCGGCTTCTAGTCCAGGTCCTGAGGAAAGGAGGCTGGAGGGACCCTTGAGGTGCAACGGGTCCCTGATGGCGGGCTCCTGCTGGGAGACAGGCCTGGGCCTCCTGCTACGAGATCCTATTTATTTATTTATTTTTGTTACTGGAGATTGAGCCCAGGGGTGTTCCACCTCCGAGCTACACACCCGGCCCTTTTTATTTTCAAACAGGCTCTTGCCAAGTTGCTAAAGATCTGGCTAAGTTGCCTGAGGCTGGCCTTGAGCTTGCAGTCCTCCTGTCTCAGCCTCCCAAATTTTGGGATTAACTGGCCTGTGCCTGCGCCTGGCTTGGGAGATGGCATTTAGACAGAAAACGTTGAAGAAAGATCCTGAGAGAGGAGAGGAAGCGTCCAGGGAGGAGGAGGTCAGCGGGGAGCAGGAGGACAGCTTCCCGCGGGGTCCACCGGGTCATGAGGGTCAGTGACTGCGGGCCTTTATGGTCAGCGGTAAGGTCTGGGTGAGAGGGTTGAAATAGGAGGGGCTTTGGAGGACCCCCACTGCCCTGGCCCGAGGGCTGTCTGCAAGGGCTCTCCAGCACCTCCCCTCCTCTTCCTACCCCCATAACCACCCCCTGTTCGGGCCGGCCTCAGCGTGCACAGGGTGAGGGCGCACCCCATCACAGGCGGCCTCTGCCAGCTTGTAGCCACCCACTGGCCTGCGTCCTCAGGGAGCACATGAGCTGTGTCTGATTGTCATGGGCCCCCCCCAGGACCAAGACCCGGCTGACTAGCTGCGAGGATCCCCCCCAGCAGCCTCCGCCATGGAGGGCCATGCGTCACCTTGTCCGTCAGCTTTGTAGTCGTCAGGGAGGAGCTTGTCCTGCCGGTAGCCCAGCACGAAGGCCAGGAAGGAGAGGATGAGGGCGTCGCCGATGCTGAGGATGGCCAGCATGAAGGCCCAGCGGATGGTGCACTGGCCCAGCGTGTACTTGCCCGTCTGCTCCCCACACATGCGCCGCACCTCGCTCGAGTCCCACCCGTCCGGGTAGACCAGGCAGCCGATCATTAGGCCTGTGGCTGAGGGGGGGACAAGAAGGGTGCGGATGGCATCAGGCTGGGTGCTGGCCAGCTACCTCCCACCTCGAACTGTTCCTGTCGCCCTCCCGTCTGTCCTCCTCCTATGACACAGGTGACAGAACAGGGACCCAGCAGTCAAGGGCAGAGGAGAGAGCCCAGCTCAGCCAGGGCGTCCTAACCACCCCCGGACCCAAGGAGGCACTACCAACCTGGGCCCCAAAGCCCTCCCCAGTCTGTCCCAGCCAGAGAACCCCTCGTGCCTACGATGCATGTGTGTCTCTGCCCGCCATCTCTGATGTACTGTCAGAAAGGTCAGGCCATGCCGGGTGTGGTGGCACATGCCTGTAATCCCAGTAGTTGGGAGGCTGAGACAGGAGGATCCGGTTTTTGGCCAGCCTCAGCTACTTAGTGAGGCCCTCTGCAACTTCGTGAGACCGTTTCAAAATAAAGAATAAAAATAGGGTTGGGGGTGTAGCTCGGAGGTAGAATACCCCTGGGTTCAATCCCAGTACCGCAAAAAAAAGGAAAAAAAAAGGTCAGGCCATAATTCTGACGAGCAGCATCCTCACCCTATGGCACACGGCGTAGTCATGTGTCCCACAATCCAGGATTTCCCAGAAGGCTTTCCGGCTGGCCCTGGCTGCCAGGCAAGCAGGCGGGCTGCCCTCTCCCCTGCCCCTCTCAGCACTGCGCAGTCACCCACACAGCCCTGCCCTTGAAAATCCTGGGATATTTATTTTAAATGCTAATTTCCAGGTCAAGGTTGACCTCAGGAATCCCTGGGGTTTTTGTTGTTGTTGTTGTTGTTGATTTTTGTCTTGGATTTCTGTTTTTGCTTTGGTACTAGTAACTAAACCCAGGGCTGTTTTACCTCTGAGCTATACCCTCAACCCTTTTTATTTTGAAACTGGGTCTTGCTAAGTTGCTGAGGCTGGCCTCGAGCCTGTGATCCTCCTGTCTCAGCCTCCCAAATACTGGGATTACAGGTGTGTGCCACCATGCCCAGCTTGGAATCTGTTTTTAAAAGCGCCCTTCCTGGCCGGGCGTGGTAGTAGCTGTGTGGCTAGCTACTTTCTTTGCCTGAGCATCCTCTTTATAAAATGGAGATCATCTGCCTGCCTGCTGGTTACTGAGAAGGCGCTTAGAACCGTGCCAGGCGCGTACTTGGCACCCCGTAAGCCATAGCCACTCTGCAGCACGGCCCGGGCCTCCGCTGACCTGGTGTTCACAGCTAGAAATTCTACTTTTCCTCCCTTCCCCCAGTGCTTCCGCGCCCTCCCATGAAACCGCCTTCCTTCCACTAGGGTGAAGCGCAGACGGTGTCGCAACCCTGGGACGGGACCAGAACGGCCCCAGGCGCAACTGTGCCCAGGCAGGACCTCCACCTGTCCACTCTCCACCCCGGCCTCTCTCCACCATCCCAGGACCCCTGAGAAGCGCCTCATGGGCCAGATGGCCTTCCCCGGCCCCAGCCTGCTCTTGCAAGGACGGTCATAGCTCAAACACAAAATGTAAAGATCCAGCCCCACCTCCCCACCTAGATGTACCAACCTTCCTTTGATCTTCATCAGAGAAGCTAATTTATAGAGCTCTTTTATAGACCACAAAACATTTCATGTACCATCGTGGGGGGGGCAGGCCACGTGACTTCCTGTGGCCAATAAGAGGGGAGCACTCCCAGGCCGGAGCATTTACTGTTCACAGTCCAGAGGTCTCTCTTCCTCCTCCGCCATGACAACAACTAGGGACAACCGAGGCTCTGCCTGCCTTCCCGCCCTAGGGTTTCGGGGTGGCTTGTTGCTGCGACAGCACCTCCCCTCCTCACTGACGGAGGCGCTACCCTGTGCCAGCCTGGGGCGGGTGCTGGGCGTGCACTGTATCACCCCGTCCTCACAAGAACCCGCGAGACGGGCACTGTGGCCATGTTCTATAGATGAGGTGCAGTGTTTGTGTCCCCCAAATCCATATATAGAGGTCCTAGCCCCCACACAATGTGACGTCATCCAAGGTGGGGCCTGGGGGGAGGGGAGCCCAGGTCAGGAGGGCGGGCCCCTCATGAGTGGGACCCCAGAGAGCCTCTCGCCGGCATCCCATCCTTTGGGCACAGTGAGACGTCAACGGTGTGCCACCAGAAGGGCGTCCTCGCCAGAGCTGGGTCACGCTGGCACGCTGCCCTCAGGACCGGGCCTCTGGACTGTGAGAGACATAAGTCCCTGCTGCTGAGGCCCCACCGCACCAGGTCATCTGTCACAGCATGGTGGCTGAGCGGGGCCTGAGGAGGCGGCAGCTCGCCTGCCTGGGTCTCCAGGAGCCGCACTAAGCCGCAGCCCCGCACGGCCGCCACCTCCTCCCCGCTCTGGGCTCCATGGACCAGTGAGGCTGATGGCGCAGGTTTCATCTCCCAGCTGTCGCCTGTCCCCCTTGCCTGCACCCCGGCCCTCCCTCTGGCCCGTCCTCCCTCCTCCAGCACAGCAACTGACACCAGCTTTGTCCTCCGACGTAAATGTTTCATGGTTTGGCGCCTGGCCACCTCTGTATCGGTATCACCAGCTCTGCCGCCCAGGCGGCTCCGACTCAAATGGCTCAGCCACCCCGCGCTTCCTGCTCAGCAAATGTCACCTGGTGCTGTACGCTGGGGTGAGGGACAGACAGCACTGAGCATGACAGAGGGGCATCGTGTCTCCAGCATCCCGGAGCCCAGATAGAGGACGGGTGGCAGGGCATCGGGCCGGCTCCTCCTCCGACGTGAAGCTGCTAAGTCTTCATTCCCCTCCCTTCCTTGTCTTTTCTTTTTCTTTTTTTTTTTTATTTATGGTACTAGAGATTGAACTCAGGGGCGCTCTGCCACCAAGCTACATCCCCAACCATTTTTACTTTTTATTTTGAGATAGGGTCTTGTTAAGTTTTCGGAGCTGGCCTCGAACGTGTGATCCTCCTGCCTCAGTCTCCCAAGTTGTGGGAATTCTAGCTGTGTGGGCCACACAGCTCCCCCTCTTTCTTGATATAGATTCCCTCCACCTTTCTCTCCACTGTCCACCATCTTGCCTCACCCGTCTAGTCTCTATCATACAGAGACTACAGAGGAGAGGGGGGTGGTGGGGGGACTTAAGGGGACCTCTGAAGCCATGTTTAGTGGCCTGGATACAAGACTGGAAATCAAGAATCTATCCCCTGCCAGGTGTGGTGGCACATGCCTGTAATCCCAGTACTTGGGAGACTGAGACAGGAGGATCGCAGGTTTGAAGCCGGACTCAGCAATTCAGTGAAGCTCACATCAACTTAGTGAGAGCCTGTTTCAAAATGAAAAAATAAATAAATAAAATAGGGCCGGGGGTGTAGCTCAGTGGTAGAATGTCCCTGGGTTCAGTCTGCAGCACCACACACACACACACACACACACACACACACACACAAAGAATGGATCCCTCACTAACTGTGTGCTGAAAAGCAAGTTACCCACTAGCAGCCTCATCGTTAAGTGAGGAGCCCTCACCTGCGGGGGAGCGATGAGGCTCCTCCAGGTGAGACACGCAGGAAGATTTCATAAATGATTTTACTGATGTCAGTGTGGGCCTCGATAAAAACGGCTTTGGAGTACATGGTTTCTGGGGACCCATGGCCCTCACTCTCCTCTAAGTTCTCAGCTGCCGGCCGCTCTGCTAGAGCCCGACCCCCTCTCGGCCCCAGGCTCCTGTCTGTGGTCGGGGTCCCTCCAATCTGCAGTGTTAACTCTGTGTGTTTGGTGGTCTGGGGTTCACATCCCTGTTTCATGTCCCCTAAGGGAACACCACATCTCATCCCAACCAAAAGATGTCAGGACGGCTTCGCTTCAGTCCCTAGTCCCCAGCGCTGCTCCTGGACAGCCTAGGTGCAGTCCTCTGTGTAGACAGGGTCCGAGGGACCACAGACTGCAGAAAAATGTCTCTGTCTGCCTCTTCCTGGACTCCAGAAGACAGAGGGACCAAGAGGCCTGCACGGGCCAGGGGCGGGAAGACCAGCAGGGGAGGCCGGGCCTCAGGGCGCCACACACGGCTGCCTGTCTCCATGGCTCTAAAGGGCCCTGGGCGGCCTCCCCCACCTCAAGTGTGGAATCCCAGACTCAGGGAGCAAAGACTCACTCCACAAAGAAAGGGGGAGGTGTAGATGCATTCGGTGGCAGACCCCAAGCCTGGCCCCGCGGCCCTGCCTGTGCCCCCCGCCCGCTCACCTGCGGCCAGCTGCATCCACGCGCAGATCTTGTAGACGGTGGCCGTGTTGCAGACAAAGAACAGGCTGAAGCAGACGATGGAGCCGAGGATGAGCAACAGGGCCAGGGCCACGAAGAACATGGCGGTCTTGAAGGCTCTGGAAGGGATGGAGGAGAAGTCCAGCGGGCCGCCCTTGCAGATGAGCTCGGAGGACAGCACGTTGCCCACGCAGTAGGAGAAGAGGCCGAAGTAGCCGGCCTGCGGCGTGTTGACGCTGTCGCCGATCCAGTAGGGCTGGATGAAGAGGGCCATGACGAGCACGGAGAAGCAGATGGTGAGCGTGCCCCACATGACGCCCACGGCCCGCGCGTTCCGCACGTAGTTGGTGTGGTAGATCTTGGCCGCCTCCTGGGCGGGCAGCAGCTTCACCATGGCGAGGGCAGCAGGCCGGCGGCCGGGGGCCCAGGCCCAGGGGTGGGTCGCTCCTCAGCAGGGTCCGGGGAGGCGGCGGAGGTCAGGGCCCAGGCGCGGAGGAGCAGGACAGGCGCCGCGTCTGCTCGGGCCGGGCCTGGCTCGGGTGTCCTGCTCCTCCCAGCCCGCCGGGGTCGCGGCCTGCTGGCACCGCCCTGTCGCCTCCGGGTTTTCAGCGCTGCGCTCCAGAGAGCCCCGCCTCCTCGGCCGCAGAGCGCCATTTCAGCACCGCGGCCAGCGCCCCGGGCTCGGGAGGGGCAGAGCCGCCCGGCCCGCCGCGGGGACTGCGACCCTCTCCAGCTCCGCAGCTCGGAGCACGGGGGTGTGAGGGCGGGGCGGCGGCGGTCCCCACCCGGAGGCCAGCAAAACCTTTCCCGGCTGTCGCTTCTGGTCCCCGTCATTCAGTCAACAACCGCAGAGCCAAGCGCGCGGTGAGTCTCTGCTGGAGGAGATCTGAGCAGGAGCCACGGGAGCCACGGGAGCCACAGGATCACAGGACAGGCCCTGCCCGCCAGGCTGCGAGACACTGGCACGTGTGACACCTGGAGCGATGCGACCAGGACGCGGGCAGAGGCCACAGAAGCAACCACAAGGTCCACGGAGAACCTCCTTCAGGAGCGAAGCCATGCTCCCTGCCCAGTGCAAAGCCTTTCTCTTGTTATATACTTATCTTTTTCCCCTTTAAAACCATATTTCTTGAGCCGGGCGTGGTGGCGCACCCTTGTAATCCCAGTACTTGGGAGGCTGAGACAGGAGGATCGCAGGTTCAAGGCCAGCCTCAGCTACTTAGTGAGGCCCTCCGAAGCTTAGTGAGACCCTGTTTCGAAACAAAAGAATAAAATAGAGCTGGGAGTGGAGCTCAGAGGTAGAATGCCCCTGGGTTCAATTCCCAGCACCAAAAAAAATAAAATAAAATTTAAAAAATAAATAAATCAAACCATATTTCTTCTGATCTTATAGGTAACTACATGGCTAGTGTAGAGAACTAGGAAAATTCAGGAAAGTGTACATAAAATAATTAAAATCCTTCATAACCCCAACATGTAGAGCTAAGAAAAGATAAGATCATCTATTTTTTTTTTTCTGTTTTGTGGTGCTGAGGATTGAACCCAGAGACATTCAACCTCTGAGCTAAACCCCCGACCCTATTTTATTTTTTTATTTTGAAACAGGGTCTCACTAAGTTGCCCATGTTGGCCTCAAACCTTCAATCCTCCTGCCTCAGTCTCCCAAGTCCTGGGGTTACAGACACGTGCCACCACACCTGGCAGATATGACTATCTCTATTTTATTTATTTACTTATTCATGTTTTTGGTACTGGGGACTGAACTCAGGGGCATTCTACCTCTGAGCTATACCCCAGCCCTGTTTTAAAGTTTCTTATTTGGAAACAGGGTCTTGCTAAATTGCTGAAGTTCTCAAACCTGCGATCCTCCTGTCTCAGCCTCCCAGGTACTGGGAGTATAGGCGTGCACCACCACACCCAGCTGTACTTTAAAATTAAAAAGAAGGATGACTGTTGTGGTAGTGTCTCCACTCCTACCTCCAGGGGAGGTAGGAGGCCAAACCACAGAGTGGGCCGGAAGGAGTGTGTGTGGAAATCAGGAAATGCCTGCCACGTTCAGAGTAAAATTAACAGAAGGAAGAAATTGATTAATGCAAGACCCCAGTAACCCAACCCAGGGGCAGGACCGTGAGGGGCCCAGATATCTCCCTCGGTGATAGGTCTGAGTCACTGAACGCCATAGACAGCCCTCATGGGCAGAGGCGCTGGCTGAGGCCAGGGAACCATGAGCTAGGAGGATGGGAGGCGCACGTAGCGCCCGTGGCCACTAGGGGGCGCCCGCAGGGTGAGGCCTCCAGCGTCCTGTGTCCTATGTGGATGTGCGCATCGTCCCAACTCTCTCTCCTTTCTTCCTTGTTGTGGATAACTTTACAGTGTAGCCCGTAAGCTACAGAAAAATGAGATATGGTCATGACCAAACTAGGAGAGGGCGCCATCCCACGGAGACCCTGGACCCAGAGGTGGACAGTGACGGGGAGACCTGGAGCCAGCTCCCGGGTCATGAACTGGGGTCATGAACCCCCCAGTTCTGATCTTATACGGGATTGCAGTGCATCTGAAGGGGACACTGGCAAGGAATGGGGACTGTTACATGTGTGTGGGGGGAAGAGTGCATGTGGATGTTAGCCAGGTAAAGCAAGGAACTATACAAAAAGAACAGAGGAAGCCCAGCATGGTGGCACACGCCTGGAATCCCAGTACTTGGGAGGCTGAGACAGGAGGATCGCAGGTTCCAGGACAGCCTTAGCAAGTAGTGAGACTCTCAGCAACCTAGCGAGACTCCGTTTCCAAGTAAAAATAAAATAAGACTGGGGGTGTAGCTCGGAGGTAGAATATCCCTGGGTTCAATCACCAGTACCACACACACACACACACACACACACACACACACACACACACACAAAGAGAACAGAGGAAGCCAGGAGTGGTAGTGCACGTCTGAAATCCTAGTATTTGGGAGGCTGAGACAGGAGGATCACAGGTTCGAGGATAGCCTCAGCAACTTAGGGAGGCCTTCTGTAACCTAGAGAGAACCTGTTTCAGAATTTTTTTTTTTTTTTTGCGGTACCGGGGATTGAACGCAGGGGTGTTCTACCTCTGTGCTATGCCCCCGGCCCTATTTTTTTATACTTTATTTTGAAACCAGGTCTCACAAAGTTGCGGAGGGCCTCACTAAGGAGAGAGGGGGGGAGAGAGAGAGAGAGAGAGAGAGCTGAGGCTGGCCGCGAACCCGGATCCTCCGGTCTCCGCCTCCCAAAGTACTGGGATTACAAGCGTGCGCCACCACGCCTGGCCTGTTTCAGAATTTAAAAAATAAATAAAATAGGGCTGGAGGTATAGTTCAGAGGTAGAACACCCCTGGGTTCAATCCCCAGCACCTAAATAAATAAATAAATAAATAAATGAGAACAGAGGGCGACTCTCAGTATTCAGAACTCCAGCAGGACCCAAAGGATGTGGTGGGACAAGGGACAACGTGGCGGCAGCCATCGGGGGTCCAGGAGACCATGAAGCCCCCTCCCCTGCTGCGTGGAAGCCACAGAAGCGCCCCACCACACTTGATCTGGTCTTGGTCAGAGGAATGCCCCTGGGCTCAATGCCCAGAACCCCCCAAAAAAGAGGGGGTTAAGATACAGGTGAGCCCAAAGCAAGACCTGCGTGTCTCCTCTCTCAAGTGCCTGGTGACTAATTTCTCCCCTTGGGATTTATTATCATGTCAGTGGCTGCTCTCGCTCAATATTATGCAGGAGAGATCGACCCATTTTGGATGAGCTCAGGTTTGAGTTTTGTCATTTGTTTATTCATTTCTGATGTTGCATACCCCAGGGGTGCAGGGGTGCGGGAAGGGGTGGTATTATGGGAGCAGAGCTCTCCTGCGTGCTGGGAACGTCCACGGGGCTCCATGGACCTCATCGTCACCATCTCCCCCGTAGATGAGGAAACTGAGGATCGGGAGCGTACGAAGCGAAGTAACTCGGTCAGAAGTCACGGGGCTGGCCGTGTGGGGTTTGGATCGCAGCTGGGCGTGGGGCGCCCCAGCCCGGGCCTCCCGGCGCGGCCGGCTTTCATCTCCTCGTGGGGGCGGGAAGGGTGGGGTGTGCTCGGCTGAGGTGCCGGGAAAGCTGATCTGTGTGCACACCTGAGCACACTCGGGCAGCTGCACCCTTCCCGGCCTCAGCCCCAGGTCCACCCGAGGTCAGCGGGACTCCTGGCTCCCAGCCAGGCCTGGAGGCTGCCCACGCGCCCCTGTGGCCCGGGCGGGGGCCGCGGGCGCCCCCACCAAAGGGTGAGTCTCGGATGCAGCCTCGTAGGTGGGAGGGAAACAGGGAGACTTCTGAGGAAGGCCTCCTGAGAGCAGCCGGGACGAGGGCAGCGGCGGCGGCCGGGGGCGGGGGAGGTTCACAGCCTGGCCCGCCCTGGACCCCCCAGGGCTGGAAGGAAGGCGGAGGGTGGGAGGCTGCCCCTCCTCACCGGAGCTGGACACTGCCACACACCCGGGTTCAGGCAGGGCTCAGACTAGACTGAAACAAGAGGTGCCTGGGACCAAAACGTAGGGCACCCCCGCACTGCGGGCGACTTGTGCCTGACCCCAGCCCTGCCCTGCCCGGGAGCTGGGGTACAGGCCCAGCCAGTCCCTGCAAACTGCCTTCAAGGGCCTGGCTCTGTTCTAAGAATGCTCATATGGTTGTATATACGTACATATATATAAAGCCGGACATGGTGGCCATGCCTGTAATCCCAGTACTTGGGAGGCTGGGACACGAGGATCGCAGGTTCGCGGCCAGCCTCAGCTACTTAGTGAGGCCCTCCGCAACTTAGTGAGACCCTGTTTCAAAAATAAAGAATAAAAAAATAGGGTTGGGGGTGTAGCTCGGAGGTAGAATGCCCCTGGGTTCAATCCCCAGTACCGCCAAAAATAAATAAAAATAAATAAATAAATACATAAATAAATAAAATAAGAGCTAGGTGTGGTGGCACATGCTTGTAATCCCAGTACTTGGGAGGCTGAGACAGGAGGATCACAAATTCGTGGCCAGGCTCAGCTACTTAGTGAGGCCCTCCGCAACTTAGTGAGACCCTGTTTCAAAATAGAGAATAAAAAATAGGGCTGGGGGTGTAGCTTGGAGGTAGAATGCCCTGGGTTCAATCCCCAGTACCGCCAAAAATAAATAAATAAATAAATAAATAAATAAATAAATAAATAAAATAAGAGCCAGGTGTGGTGGCACACGCTTGTAATCCCAGTACTTGGGAGGCTGAGACAGGAGGATCACAGATTCACGGCCAGGCTCAGGTACTTAGTGAGGACTCCGCAACTTAGTGAGACCCTGTTTCAAAATAGAGAATATAAATAGGGCTGGGGGTGTATCTTGGAGGTAGAATGCCTCTGGGTTCAATCCACAGTACTGCAAAAAATAAAATAAGGCTGGGAGTATAGCTCAGAGGTAAAACACCCCTGGGTTCAATCCCTAGTATCACACACACACACACACACACACACACACACACACACACATATCCATATATATACACACTAATAATTATATAATGTTAGTGTACATATATTTATTTATATATAAAACACATATATGTATGTTGTCAACCTTCACAGCTCTTGAAATTATCCACAGTTGACAGATAAGATTGAGTAGTTTGAACAGTTAGATAACTTGTACCACTAAGTGCTCAGAGTCCGCACGCGCGCATGTGTGTGTGGTGTGTGGTGTGTGTGTGTGTGTGTGTGTGTGTGTGTGTGTACTGGGGATGGAACCAGGGCCTCGTGCATGCCAAGCAAGCGCTCTACCACTGAGCTCCGTCCCCAGCCCCCACACTCTTAACTGCAATGTGTTATTGTGCACGTGTGTACACACACACACACACGCACACACACGCACACACACGCACACATCTCCCAGGCGCCCGTCCAGCCATCTTATCAGGAGCCCCTCCCCTGATTGGCCACAGCTGTGCCTCGTGGGATGCAGAAGGTGGGGCACACGTGGACAGAGCCCCTTTTAAGGTCCCACGGCCCCAGCGACCTGTGTCTTCTGCCACCTGACCCGCCGGCTGCTCCCGCACCAGCTGCGCACTCGCCATGGAGAAGGTCCTCGTCCTGCTGCTTGTCGCCCTGGCAGCGGTGGCCTATGCGGCTCCGGACCCCAGGGGACTCATCATCAACCTGGTAAGGGCTCCAGGAGGGGGCCACGGGCACCCCGATGCAGCCGACGGCCTGGCCGGCTCCTGCGTCCCTTCCCTGGGCCCCCGGCTCAGGCTGGGCATGCGCAGAGCCCTGTGGGGCACAGAAGCGGCCGGGCTGCGGGGCTCCCTGCGTGACCCCGGCCAGTCGCTACCCCCTGGGTCTCCATGAGCCCATCTGGTATATACACGGGGGCCAAACAGGGTCTCCAAACTTCTCCGGCTCCCACTCGTCTTTCAGGAGTCTGAGAAAGTGGAGGACCACTGTCCCACAAGACCCCTCCCCTTCAGATTTCCACATAGCATGGCGGGGCACCCTGGACCCTCTGTACCCAACCCTGCCTGGAGCGGGGAACCTTGGCACTGGGTGGCTGTGGAGCCCAGGCTGTGAGTTCACTTCTACAAAGCAAGAGGCCTGGGCTCTCACCTGGACCCCTGGCTCCGAAGGTCCCCCAGTTTAGAAACCTTTGCCAGTAGCCAGGCAGGGGGCGGGTGGCTCAGGCCCATAATTGGGAGTACTGGGAGGCTGAGATAGGAGGATGGCAGGTTTGAGGCCAGCCTCAGCAACTTAGTGAGACCATCAGCAACTTTATAAGACTGTTTCAAAATTTAAAAAAGGGGGGGGGCTGGAAGTGTAGCTCAGAGGTAGAATGCCCCTGGGTTCAATCCTCAGGATTAAAAAAAAGCAAGCAAGCAAGAAGCAAGCTCAGCCAGCGATGCTGACATGGTTCTAAAAGTCTCAGACCAAACTTGGCCTGGTGGCGCACGCTTGTAATCCCAGTACTTGGGAGGATGAGACACGAGGATCGCAGGTTCACAGCCAGCCTCAGCTACTTAGTGAGGCCCTCAGCAACTTAGTGAGACCCTGTTTCAAAATATAGAATACAAAATAGGGCTGGGGGTGTAGCTCAGAGGTAGAATGCCCCAGGTTCAATCTCCAGTACTGCAAAAAAAAAAAAAAAAAAAAAAGCCTCGGACCACCGGTTCCTTTAGTTGCTCATTCCCGAGTTCAGGTGCAGAGATGCAGCGGAGGCGTCACAGCTGGAAAGTGGCGACGCTGGGACTGGAGCCCAGGGCGAGCCCGCACTGCCCTGCACAGGGCCAGAGCCGGGCCAGCCCTGCGCGCAGCCGCCCAGCGCCAGGGTCCCCCCTCGCCCGGGGCAGGGCTGGGCTGGAGGGTCCAGGGCGCCCCCGACATGATGAGCAAAGTCTGAGCGGGAGGGGTCTTGCAGGTGATGCCTCAAAGGACCATGGGATGTTGAGGCGGATGGGAGAGCCTGCCTGGGGCCCCTGCATATTCCAGAGGGGATCGCTGAGGCCCCGGGGGCGGGGGTAGTGACTGGCCAGGGTCACGCTGGGAGCTGGTACTTACAGTCAGTCGTACATCCCGACCAGACCCGGGGCCGGGCGCTGGGTGCCGCTTCTGTGCCCCCACACCGCCTGCTCCTCACGTAGGGGACACAGAGAGCCGCCAGCCCCGGGTGGGAGTGGGTTGGGGCCCTGGGCTCACTCCTGTCTCCGCAGGATTCTGGCGAGATCTGCTTGAACAGCTACCAGTGCAAGAGCCAGTGCTGCCAGCACAACAGCGCCCTGGGCGTGGCCCGCTGCACGGACAAGGCCCCCGAGAACAGCGAGTGCTCCCCAAAGGTGAGTGCTCCCCAAAGGTGAATGATCTCCCCAGGGGAGTGCTCCCACAGGTGAGTGCTCATCCCAGGTGAGTGCTCCCATACAGGTGAGTGCTCCCTGCAGGTGAGTGTTCCCCCAGGTGAGTGCTCCCTGCAGGTGAGGGCTCCCTTACAGAGAGTGCTCCCCCACAGCTGAGTGCTGCCCGCAGGTGGGTGCGGGGCTGCCAAGGGACAGGGGTGCACGGGAGGGAGGGTGGCCCTCAAGGTTGGGCGGTGGGGGTGAGGGTGGAGGAGAGGGAGGTCACCAGGGGTCAAAGCACCATCCCATCCCATCATGCCCCTTGAGCCTCACAACTGGCCACAGAGATGAGGGTAGGGATTGGTGATCATGGGGGGGTACACAGGCTCCCAGAGAGAGGGATCAGTACAAACAGCCCCCAAGGAGACCGTAGGAGAAGCCCCTGAGCCGGGCATGGGGGGGCATGCCTGGAATTCCAGTACCTGGGAGGCTGAGACAGGAGGGTGGCAAGTTCAAGGCCAGCCTCAGCAACTTAGCAAGACCCTCAGCAACTCAGCGGGATCCTGTTTCAAAATAAAAAGGGAAGAGGGTGTAGCTCGGAGGTTGAACACCCTGGATTCAATCCCCCGTACCAAAGAGAGATGGAGAGAGGGAGGGAGCCCCCTCTGCAAAGAGACCCCCGGCTGGTCCCCCATCGGGCAGGGGCAAAGGATGCCCAAAGCGAGAAGCCCCAGCCGGGACTCACGGACCCGTCTCTGCAGACGCTCTACGGCATTTACTACAAGTGTCCCTGTGAGCGGGGCCTGACCTGTGAGTCGGAAAAGACCCTCATCGGCACCATCACCAACACCAACTACGGCATCTGCCTGGACGCCGGACGCTAAAGGGAGAGAGGCCGCCCCGCCCCGCACCAGCTGCCCACGCCGGCCCCGTCCCCGCCCTCCTCCCCCGCTCCCCGGCGGGCCACCTCCTCCGCCAGCACCTCCGTGATCTAATTGGGCTCTCAGTAATTAAAGCCGGCCAGCAAACCTCGCCTCCTGCGCCTGCGTGTTCTTGCTGGGTCACTGTCGGCCAGGGCGCCCCTGCAGCCCAGAAGGACAGGGGAGGGGCGCTGGGACCAGGGGGATGTGGCTGGGCCGATTGGGGGCTGGAGACAAGGTTGTGAGCATGCGCTGCTGGGCTGGAAACGCCCTATTTCTGGAGGGCAATCACCCCTGACTGAGACGCCCTGCTCCTCCCTCAAGTTCCTAGAGAGATGGGCAGATGTATGTGGGCGCACACACACACACACACACACACACACACACACACACACGCACACACACTCTGGTGGGGTATTATAATGGCCCATATTCACTGCCCTATTGCCCGGCATTCACCAGACCCAGCCAGGTGTGGGGGCACACACTTGTAATCCCAGTACTTGGGAGGCAGAGACAGGAAGAGCAAAGGTTGGAGGCCAGCCTCAGCAATTTATGGAGACCCTCAGCTACTTAGCAAGACCCTGTTTCAAAGTAAAATAAATAAATAGGGCTGGGGGTATAGCTCAGAGATAGAATGCCCCTGGGGTTCAATCCCCAGTGGGAGGGGGACAAGGAACTACAGCTTAAACAATTAGGGGCATATATATCTCACCAACCAAGAAGTCTAAAGGTAGGACGCGCTGGCAGATCTACTGTTCTCTTGCCCTTGCCTTCACAGTGGCTCTGAACATCATACCCTTTCACACATTCTAAGGCAAGAGGCGGGGAGTAGAGCTGGGGTGGGATGCAGATGTGGATCAGAGCGATTCTCCTGGGATACCTTTTTCTTTTTCCCAAGAGCCTCTGGGCAGACTTCGCTTCGTGATGTAATGGCTAAAACTAGGTCACCTGACCGCCTCTAGCTGCAAGGGAGGCGGGAAAGCAAAGCAAATGGGATCGAGGCGCCTGACTAGTCGCCATCCTTCTCCTGGGGCTGGGCACGTTGCCACCCAAATGATACTGGGGTTCAGCCAGCGAGGAAGGAGGGCCATGCTGTTGAGAGACCAGTATCAGCGCCTGCCACACATGAGTTAGTGCCCAGCAGGAGGGGCATTCAGTACCTGCCCCAGGGCCAGGGCATACTTCTTGGTCCCCAGCAGGGAGGGAACTCCAGTCAAGTCTTCTTTATGTATCTACAGAGTGAGCACAGTGCCCAGCCTGGTATTTTAGATTGTGGGAGACATGCAAAAAAATATCCCTGGTTTCTAAGAACAAGTAGGGAGGTGGGCTCTGCAGAAGCAAGTGGCCCAGACCCCAACCCTCTGTTAAATCCTTTCTTTTTTTTTTTTTTTTTTTTTGCGGTACCAGGGATTGAACGCAGGGGCGTTCTACCTCCGCGCTACGCCCCCGGCCCTATTTTTTTTTATGCTTTATTTTGAAACCGGGTCTCACGAAGTTGCGGAGGGCCTCACTAAGGAGAGAGAGAGAGAGAGAGAGAGAGAGAGAGAGAGAGAGAGCAGGCGCTCTGAGGCTGGCCGCGAACCCCGATCCTCCGGTCTCCGCCTCCCAAAGTACTGGGATTACAAGCGTGCGCCACCACGCCCGGCTGTTAAATCCTTTCTACTTGAAATACCTGGAGCGGTTCTTAACTGCACTGACTCCGACTGACACAAGCCTGCCTGGAGGACAGGGACCTAGAGACATCCCACCGGCTGTGCGTTTCTGTGTCTGGCTTGTTTCACTAAACACAATCTCCTCCAGGTTCATTCATGCTGTTGTAAATGGCAGGGTGTCCTCTTTGGTAAGGCGGAATGCTACTTTGCTGTCTGTATGTACGACAGTTTCTTTATCCATTTGTCCATGCACAGACAAATCCACAGCCCTTGTCCCCATAGCTTGGCTATTGTGAAAAGTTCTACCACAAACATGGGAGTGCGGATATCTATACAAGGCAATTTATTTAATTCCCTTTGGATATATACCCAGAAGTAGGATTGCTGGATGTGGTAGTTCTATTTCTATTTCTTTCTTTTTTTTTTTTTTTTTGCAGTACTGGGGATTGAACCCAGGAGCATTCTACCTCCGAGCTGCACCCCCAGCCCTAGCCCAAACAGGGTCTCACTAAGTTGCGGAGGGCCTCACTAATTAGCTGAGACTGGCCACGAACCTGGATCCTCCGGTCTCAGCCTCCCAAGTACTGGGATTACAAGCGTGTGCCCCCACACCCGGCTTTATTTCTATGTCTTTATTTGTGGTGCTGGGGACTGAACCCAGGGGCATTCTACCTCTGAGCTACACCCCCAGCCCTTTTTATTTTTTATTTTGAAACAGGGTCTAAGTTGCTGAGGGTCCCTCTAAGTTGCAGAGGCTGGCCTCAAACCCACCATCCTCCTGTCTCAGCCTCCCAAGTATTGGGATTACAGGCGTGTACCACCATGCCCAGCTTCCCAGCACTGCTTATCGATTAGTTATTCCCCATGGTGTGTAGAAAATTAGCACAGCATCTAGACTTGGGTTTATTTTGGGGCTCTCCATCCTCCTGGGCCCCTCTCTGGATATCTCTGGAGGCTGGGTTTCCAGCTGGCCACCTCTCCTTCCAAGCCGTTTCATAGACTTCCTCCGAGCGGGAGCTGGCGCGGCGCCCACAGGCCACTGGCCTCCGGCACAGTCAGTACAGACTGGTGTGCTTCACCATGCCCTGGCTCACACGGGTGCCCCAGCCCACCCGCAGCTGATGCTCCCACTCCTGAGCTCTTGCTCACACCCCAGAGGGCACGCCGACTCCGCCGCTCTGGGGTGCGTGTCATCAGGGTGTGGCCGCACACAGAACCTTATCTGAAACAGTCATTTCCAAAAGGTAACCCGAGTCTAACAGGGCTGCCCGAGGGCCGGCCTCTGCTGAGGATGCGTAAACAGGCAAGCTGCAGCTCATTCTAAAAACCGCCTGGAGCCGGGCGTGGTGGCGCACAACTGTAATTCCAGTTCTTGGAGGGCTGAAACAGGAGGATGGCAGGTTTGAGGCCAGCCTCGGCAATTTGTAAAACTCTCATCAACCTAGCGAGACCCTGTTTCAAAATAAAAATAAAATAGGGCTGGGGGTATAGCTCAGAGGCAGAATGCCCCTAGGTTCAATCCCCAGTACCACACACACACACAAAAAGAGAGAGATCACATAGCCAGACATGGTGGTGCACACCTATAATCCCAGTACTTGGGAGGCTGAGAGAGAAGAATCACAGGTTCGAGGCCAGCCTCAGCAACAAAGAGGTCCTGTGTGCAAGGCATCAAGAACCGCCCCTGGCGGCTACTAAGTGCTCAGGGAACTGGCCGGGCCTTATCCGCGTGCAGGCGTTGTGCACCTGCTTTCACATTTTTGAAACTGCAAGTCAGGGACCAAGAGAGCAGGTGTGAGCTGGGCTCTCAGAGGGTAGGTAACAGCATGGATAGAAGCCAAAGACAGCGTCGAGGTAGGAGGGGAGCTTAGGTCTCCTCTTGGGCACTTTTATTCATTTCACAATTGGGGAGAGACCCCCAAACCCCATAGTGTTCCTTCTTGTCCCCTACCCCCCGCCCCAGTCTGGTTCCAACCCCCCAGGAACCAGCACCACGCCCGCCCAGGCCCGTGGGGTGGGCGGCAGATGCTGAAAGCGCTTTATTTCCGCGGTGGGACCAGCCTGTTCCCTCTCTCCCAGTCAGCAAGGCTCTGGGGACAGGGGCAGGGACATGCACCATGGGTCTGGGCAGGCAGGATGGCGGGTGGCAGAGGAGGACAGCATTAGAAGATCATTTTCTTAGTTGGCATCCTTGTTTTGTATTTCTGACAGTTCCCAGGGATCACTTTGAATGTCTTCTGGTTCTTCGGGAATATGCAAGTCAGGTTGGACCCACAGGGGCACTCGGAATACATGCCGAAGTAAATCTGGAGAGGCAGGATTTGAGCCTTCACCTTGGAGGCTGATCTCCCCGGGGCCCTGGGCGGGAGCCCCGGCCCACTCCAGCCCCGCTCCCGGGTCCAGCTGCTCCCGCACAGCTAGAAGCCCAAGGATAAAGGACTCTTTTTTTTTTTTTTTTTTTTTTGGTGGTACTGGGGCGTGAACCCAGGGGTGTTCTACCTCCAAGCCACACCCCAGCCCTATTTTAGTTTTTATTTTGAAACAGGGTCTCACTACGTTGCTGACGCTTGCCTGGAACCTGAGATCCTCCTGTCTCAGCCTCCCAAGTACTGGGGTTACAGGCGTGCGCCATGATGCCTGCTCACGGATGAAGGACTCTCAGGGCCTCTGGTCCAGCTGCTCCGGGTCAGAGCTTCTGCACTTAGCTGCGCCCCAGCAGGTTCCTCTGCCTGTCCTAGATCCATGGACACCAGGTGGGGTGCTCTCTTTTCTCCTTAAATCCTTTCATGAACAAATGGAGCCCTCTCTCCACACCCAGCTGGGAGTCTGCCTGGAGCCAGGCACAGCGGGGACTCCCCGGGCTGGGGCAGGGGCCTGGGCAGAGGCCACACCTAGCTGTGTCCATTTACTATCCCACTGCGGGGCTTGCCTGGGCGATAGGAACTCACATGAGAACGTGAAGTATCCTGGGTGATAGTGCACCTGTAATCCCAGTACTCAGGAGGCTGGGACAGGAGGATCGCAGGTTCAGGGCCAACCTCAGCAATTTATAGCAAGGTCCTCTGCAACTTAGACCTTGTTTAAAATATATAGAGAGAGCCGGGCGTGGTGGCGCACGCTTGTAATCCCAGTACTTTGGGAGGCAGCGACCGGAGGATCCGGGTTCGCGGCCAGCCTCAGCTCTCTCTCTCTCTCTCTCTCTCTCTCTCTTTCCTTACTGAGGCCCTCCACAACTTCATGAGACCCGGTTTCAAAATAAAGTATAAAAAATAGGGCCAGGGGTGTAGCGCAGAGGTAGAACGCCCCTGGGTTCAATACCCGGTAACGCAAAAAAAAAAAAAAAAATATATATATATATATATATGTATATATATATAGAGAGAGAGCCGGGCATGGTGGCGCATGCTTATAATCCCAGTACTTGGGAGGCTGAGACAGGAGGATCCAGGTTCACAGCCAGTCTCAGCTACCTAGTGAGGCCCTCCACAACTTAGGGAGACCCTGTTTCAAAATAAAGACTAAAAAGTAGGGCTGGGGTGTAGCTCTGGGGTAGAATACCCATGGGTTCAATCCCTAGTACCACAATAAAGTAAAATTTAAAAATATGTATAAAATGTATAAAAATAGCCGGGCATGGTGGCGCACGCTTGTAATCCCAGTACTTTGGGAGATGGAGACCGGAGGATCCAGGTTCGTGGCCAGCCTCAGTTCTCTCTCTCTCTCTCTCTCTCTACTTACTGAGGCCCTCTGCAACTTCGTGAGACCCGGTTTCAAAATAAAGTATAAAAAATAGGGCCGGGGGTGTAGCGCGGAGGTAGAACACCCCTGCGTTCAATCCTCGGTACTGCAAAAAAAAATATATATATATAAATATATAATATACATAAGTGCATATATATGGCTGGGGGTGTAGCTCAGAGGTGAATGCCCCTGGGTTCAATCCCTAGTACCAAAAATGAATAAGGGAATAAATAAAAATAAAAGAAAAGAAAAGGACTGGGGGTGTAGCTCAGAGGCAGAATGCCCCTGAGTTCAATCCACAGTACCAAAAAAAGGTAAGTGAATAAATAAAAATAAAAAATAAAAAGGGCTGGGGGTGTAGCTTGGAGGTAGAGTGTCCCTGGGTTCAATCCCCAGTAGCAAAAATAAATAAGGGAATAAATAAAAATAAAATAAAAAATAAAAAGGGCTGGGGGTGTAGCTCAGAGGCAGAATGCCCCTGAGTTCAATCCCCAGTACCAAAAAATAAGTAAGTAAATAAATAAAAATAAAAAGACTGGGGGTGTAGCTTGGAGTAGAGTACACCTAGGTTCAATCAAAACAAACAAACAAAACAAACAAAACAAAAAAGGAAGGAAGGAAGGAAGGAAGGAAGGAAGGAAGGAAGGAAGGGAGGAAGGAAGGGAGGAGTAGGGCTTCCCTCGCCCACCAGCATCCAAGCGGGGCCGGGCTTCCACCTTGGGTGGGTCCCCAGTCATCCCACCCCCCCTGCCCCCTCCCTGGGACTCTGGGCCCCCAGGTCCCTCCCGGTCCACTCTGGGCTCACCTGGGTGTTACACTTGCCGCCCTCCGGCGACCTCCTGGTGCAGTGGGCCTCGCAGCTTTTGGGGTCGGGCGAGCGGCGGCAGCACGCGCTTTTGCACCTCCAGTTCTCGATGCAGACCTCGCCATCGTCCTGCGGGAGACGCCAGGCCCAGCTCCAGCCCTGCTCTGTGCCCGCCGCTGCAGGGTCGTGGAGCGGGAGGAAGCCTGCGGGGTCTGACTTGCCCCAGGAGGGCACCACCCAGTTGTGTTTTGTTTGCTTGTTTTGCAGGACTGGGGATTGGACCCAGGGGCGCTCTACCACTGAGCTACACCCCAGCCCTTTTTATGTATTTTTAAAAATTTGAGACAGGGTCTCACTAAGTTGCTAAGGCTGGCCTTGAAGCCACCATCCTCCTGAGGGGACTACACAGTTTTTAAAGGTTTATCCTTAAGAATACCAAAATATAGCCGGGCATGGTGGTGCACACCTGTAATCCCAGTACTTGGAAGGCTGAGACAGGAGGATCACAGGTTGAAGGACAGCCTCAGCAAACAGTGAGACTCTCATCAACCTAGCGAGATGCTGCTTCAAAATAAGAAATAATAAGCCGGACATGGTGGCACACGCTTATAATCCCAGTACTTGGGAGGCTGAGACAGGAGGATCGCAGGTTCGTGACCAGCCTCAGCAACTTAGTGAGGCCCTGTTTCAAAATAAAAATAAAATAAAATAGGGCTGGGGGCGTAACTTGGAGGTAGAATCTGGGTTCAATCCCCAGTACCACACACACACAACAAAGCGAATGCTGAGCACCAGCTGTTTGCCCAGAACTCTTCCAGGCACCAAGGACGCAGTGGAGAGCAAAACCCCTCTGGCAGCTGGCGTTCCAGAGCAGCGCCATGCAACAGAACTTCACGCAGCGACCAAGATGTGCTTTTCCAGAACGTTCCAATCCCATAGCCACTCACCCCAGGTGCGTCTCCAGCACTTGAGAAGTGTCTACAGTCACTGAGGAGCCGAATTTTAAATTTTACTGAATTTTAACTAATTCAAATGATTCCCAGCGCTGTCCCACATCAGCCTCTCCCACGCCTCAGGACAGGGGAGGGGAAGGGGACCGCACTCTCCTTCTTTGTCTTTATCTCCTTCTTTGGTTCTAGGGTTGAACCCAGGGATGCTCCACCACTGAGCTACACTCCAGTCTTTTTCTTTTGAGACAGGGTCTCGCTGAGTGGCCCAGGCCACCTGTGGTCCTCCGGCCTCAGCCCCGCGTCACCGGGATGCCAGCCTTCTTACCAAAAGTTTTGGTTGTTTCAGGAAAGATGAGCCCCTGTGGAGGAGGAGGAGGGAGAAGAGGAGGAGGCATGGCAGCCGCGGCCGCTGCATCCTAGCCCAGGTTTGGTGGCTTTACAAGGTCCAGTTAGAGGCTTGGCACCGGTCACGTGACACCGGCGTGACCAGGCCCGGAGAGAGGCGATGAGGTGTGGACGCCCAGTCCCGGGGCTACTGGAGAGAGAGGCCTGAAGTTCTGGCTCCCAGCCCGAAGGAGCGGCGTGAGGTGGCACCTGCTGCCAGCAGGAGAGGCTGGCCTGTGCGCGGGCTCGGCCCAGCAGGATCCGGGTTCAAATCCCAGCTCAGCTGCCCACTGGTTGTGAGACCTGCGGCAGTTTTCTTTCTTCCTCTCCTTCTTCCTTTCCTCCTCCTCCTCCTCCTCCTCCTCCTCCTCCTCCTCCTCCTCTTCCTCCTCCTCCTCTTTCTCCTTCTTCACAGGGGTTTGAACCCAGGGGAGTTCTATCTCTAAGCTATACCCCCAGCCCTATTTTAATTTTTATTTTGAAACAAGGTCTTGCTAAGTTGCTGAGGGCCTCACTAAGTTGTTGAGGCTGGCCTGGAACTTGCAATCCTCCTGTCTCAGCCTCCCCCCAAGTACTGGGATTAGAGGTGTATGCCACCACACCCGGTATATGTGTGTGTGTGTGTGTGTGTGTGTGTGTGTGTGTACAACTGGGGCTTGGACCCAGGGGCATTCTACCTCCGAGCTACAACCCCAGACTTATTTTATTATTTATTTATTTATTTATTTATTTATTTATTTATTTATTATTTTGTGGTACTGGGGTTGAACCCAGGGGCATTCTACCTCTGAGCTACACCCCCAGCCCTATTTGTCATTCTTTATTTTGAAACAGGGTCTCACTAAGTTGCTGAGGCTGGCTGCAAACCTGCGACCCTCCTGTCTCAGCCTCCCAAGTACTGAGATTACAAGCATGCGCCACCATGCCGGGCTTATTTTTATTTTGAAACATGGTCTTACTAGGTTGATGAGAGTCTCACTTCTTGCTGAGGCTGTCCTCAAACTTGTGATCTTCCCGTCTCAGCCTCCCAAGTACTAGGATTACAGGTGTGCACCTCTGTGGCCGTGAGTTTCCTACAGGCATCCTAAATGCAGGGTGAGAGGGGAACGTGGTCATGGGCAAACACCGGAAGTGGCTTTGCTCTTTGACCTCACACTTGCGTCTCTGCTTTGGCCCACGAATGATGCGTCACTTCCTCCCACTACCCAGAAGTCTCCACAGAGCCCAGCTACCTGCAGAAAGGTAAGTCCTTCTGGTGTGGCCAGAAGAAACTGAAAAGGAGTTTGGTAAATCCATAGATTGCCTTTGGAGGGAGCTAAAAGGGCAGCAAGTTCACCTTAGAAATGAGGGGTCCTAGCCAGGTGTGGTGGCACACGCTTGTAATCCCAGGATTTGGGAGGCGGAGACCGGAGGATCCGGGTTCGCGGACAGTCTCAGCTACTTAGTGAGGCCTCCGCAACTTAGTGAGACCCAGTTTCAAAATAAAGCATAAAAATTAGGGCCGGGGGTGTAACTCGGAGGTAGAATGCCCCTGGATTCATTCCCCATTAGCACACACACACACAAAAAAAAAAAAAAAAAAAAAAAAGAAAGAGAGAGAGAGAGAGAGAAAGGAAGGAAGGAAGGAATGGAGGGTTCTTAGAGCTTGTGTTTGGGCAGATAGAAGGTTTATCAGAATGAGAAGAGAAACATTTGGTTAAATTTAGGTGATCTTGAACTTTTGCTGTCTTTTTTTTTGGGGGGGAAGGGGTACTGGGGACAGAACCCAGGGGCATTCTATCTCCAAGCTCCTTCCTTCCTTCCTTCCTTCCTTCCTTCCTTCCTTCCTTCCTTCCTTCCTTCTTTCCTTTTTTTTGGCACTGGGGATTGAACCCAGAGGGGTTCTACCTCTGAGCTACACCCCCAGCCTTATTGTATTCTTTAATTTTGAAACAGGGTCTCAGTAAGTTGTGGAGGGTCTTGCTAAGTTGCCGAGGCTGTCCTCCCACCTATGATCCTCCTGTCTCAGCCTCCCAAGTACTGGGATTACGAGGGTGCGCCACCATGCCCGGCCCTCTGGGCCTCTGTTCCTGACCACCACTAAGCCCTCTCATCATCTAAACCAATTAGGGTTTTTGTTTCTTTCCAAATGATACACTTGTAGCAGAAAAGGGCCACAGCAACACCGTAAGGATGAGATCTGGGGCAAGAACTGCGGTCCTCTGAGCCTCAGTTTCTTCAATGGTACCATGGAACTGGTCATTCCTGGCAGAGTGGAGCACCGGGTCCCTTTGTCTCCGCGGGCACACACATTGTAACATATATAGATTCCTACTCATTCTCACAAACACTCTCCCAGCAGTGACCCCCACTGCCCTTTTGTCCCCCCACAAAACATTAAGGCACCCCTACGCAGGGTCTCTCCACTGCTCCCCCACCCAGGGGCACCCCGACATATGGCCCAGGCATTCCTCATCCCTGCCCCTCTCCCTCGGCTCTCCATCCCCAAATTGGCCCTTTCCTGGACACAGCGCCCTCCCTGCACTCCCTCCCTGCAATTCTGCCCCCGGCCCGCTGTGCCTCAGGACTGGGTCTGTTATGGTTAGATGTAGCATGTCCCCCTGAAGAGCTTAGGTATTAATACTCAGAGTTGCCTGGCGTGGTGGCGCATACTTGTAATCCCAGTACTTAAGAGGCTGAGACAGGAGGATCCGGGTTCGCAACCAGCCTCAGCTACTTAGCGAGGCCTCCGCAACTTAGTGAGATCTTGTTTCAAAATAAAGAATAAAAAATAGGGCTGGGGGTGTAGCTCAGAGGTAGGATGCTCCTGGGTTCAATCCCCAGTTCCGCAAAAAAAAAAAATACTCAGAGTTGATGTGATTAAGTCCTGAGGGTTGTAGTCTCATCAGTATGTAAATGCATTGTAATGGATTTACTAGGTGGTCACCTAGGCAGGTGGGTGCGGCTGGAGAAGGTGGGTCCCTGGGGCTGTGGCCTTAGGGACTGTGCTTCTGTCTTTGAATCCCCTTGCTTGCTTGCTCTCTCTTGCTTCTGGCCTCCATGATGTGAGAGCAGAGCCCTTGCTCTCTCCCTCTCTCTGCTTCCTGCCACCATGCCCTGAGCTCCACAGACCTGGCCTCACATGGACTGCCTCCCTCTAAATTGTGTGGTCAGTCGTTTTGGATCATAGCAGTGAGAATGTTAATGGAGACAGGATCCAACCCCAGGAGAAGCTCTTTCCAGTCTCCAGCCTCCCCCTTTTGCCTTCCCCAAACTGGGACAGTCCCCACAGGGCCCCTCCCCTAAAAAAAGTGCGGACAGAGGCCAGAGAAAGGAAGTGACTTTAATGTCTCGAGAGCTGGATCTGGAGCCAGCCGGGGGAGGGGGCCGAGGGAGTGACCAGCCGCGTCCTCTATATCAGGTGGCACCGGGGGGCACACATTACATCTTTGGAGGTGCAGCTCAAGCCCATGCGGCAGGGGCACATGAAGTTGAAGGCTCCCTTGGTCTGCGGAATGGAGAGTTGGTGTCACCAGGATGCAGGAAGGATGGGGTTTGGGAGCTGGAGCAGAAGCTGGGGAGAGAGACAGTCCGGGGGCAGCGGCTCTGTAGCTATGACTGCGCAACCAGAGGAGAGTTAAGGAGGCTCTGTGACTCAGTTTCCTCATCTGTCAAGTGGGGAAAACAGCAGTAACCCATCTCCTAGGGTGGTTGTGAGGATTCAGGGATGGAGAATATATCAAAAGCCCCTAATAAAAAAGACCCTCAGAAGCCAGGTTTGGTGGCACATGCCTGTCATCCCCATACTTGGGAGGCTAAGACTAGAGGATCACAGGTTCAAGGCCAGCCTCAGCAACTTAATGAGGCCCTCAGCAACTTAGTGAGACCCTGTTTCCAAATAAAAAATAAAATAGGTCTGGGAATGTAGCTGAGAGGTAGAATGTCCCTGGGTTCAATCCTCAGTGCCACACACACACACACACACACACACACACACACACCCTCTGAGCTGGGTGTGGTGGCACACGCCTGTAATCCCAATACTTAGGAAGCCAAGACAGGAGGATCGCAGGTTTGAGGACAGCCTCAGCAAGTAGTGAGACTCTCAGCAACCTAGTGAGACCCTGTTTCAAAATTTAAAAAAATAAAATAGGGCTGGGGGTAGAGCTCAGAGGTAGAATGCCCCTGGGTTCAATCCCCAGTACCACAAAATAGATGATAGATGATAGATAGGATAGATAGATAGATAGATAGATAGATAGATAGATAGATAGATAGAAAATAAAAGAGGACAGGCTTCTCAGAGGAGGCGGCTGGCCTCACATTGACAAGTGGAGAAGGGGGAGGGGCACTTGCAGAAGAGGGCACAAAATCCACGTGGTTTTTATTATTATTATTATTATTATTATTATTATTTATGGTACTGGGGATTGAACCCAGGGGCATTCTACCTCCGAGCTACACACTCAGCCCTATTTTTTTATTTTGATTTTGAAACAAGGTCTCTGTAGGTGGCTGAGAGTCTCAGCGTTGTTATTTCTAACCTCTCCCCCCTCAATACATGGGAGGAGGAGCTGCCTGGTCACCTCACCTGCGGCAGGCACGCCATGGTCTTTCTGTTCTTGGCGGCACAGAAGGCTCCCCCGATGTCCAGGTCCAGGAGGCAGCAGTCACTGCGACACTCGCTGTGGTGGGAACACCTGTCCCCATTTTGCTGTGGGGACAGGCATGATGTCTGCTGGGCCCTCAGCCTCAGCTCTCCGGCTGCACGGGAGGGTCAGGGAGGGTCCCCAGCATTGTCAAAGAATCCAGAGGTCCAGGAGGTAAAAGCTCCCAGGTCACCCCGGGTCCCACCCCACTGCGCCCCTCCCCCAGCGGGGCTCAGGGGAGTGGGGGCACCTCTCTCTCTCTCTCTGCCTCTACTTTCCCGGGCCCCCCTTCCCTGGCTCCCAAGGGGTGCTCTGTGGGTGGGGACAAATACCTCCAGATCACACTTCAGTAAGGGCTGGGCAGGAAGGGAGGGGAGAAGTCAGTGTGTCTAGAGGGGCCCTAGGTAGCAGAGGAGAGACACGAGCAGGGGGAGGATTTGGTTGGGGGGGGACTTGGGGACAGGAAGTGAGCCCAGGCCTGAGACAGCCAGGGGGAGCGGGGGTGCCCCCCGGGGCCAACTTCCCCACCTCCAAGGCTGCCAGGGGAAGCTGAAACAGGGCTTCCAAGTGTACCCAGAACCCCAAGACGCCAGCCGGGAGCTCACTGCCCCATGGGGGAGGGCTTACCCCCACGTCTCCCTCCGCGCTCCCCTGCAGCCTGGCTGTCTCTGCCCATCCCTCACCCCCACCCGTCACCAAGGTGGGAAATGAGCGCGGGTCAACTCGCTCACCTTCTTATGCGCCAGGAACTGGGCCGAGCAGGGCAGTAGGACCCCGGCCAGGAGGACGAAGGTGGCAGCCATGGCTGGTGGGGGAGGCATAGGAGTTACTGGCCCCGGGGCCTGCCATGTGACCTGGTGACCTGGCGGCTGGAGAGCAGGGGCGGTAATGGTCACAGGCTGTCACAGCCTCCAGGCTAGCTGCCAGAAGCCCCGGGAAGGGATGGGGCGAGAAAAGGTGCAGGAGCCCCGGATGGGCAGGAGCTCAGGCCGCAGGGACCTCCCACAGTGCTACTTCCAAAAGAAAACTCTAAACTGTAAAACAAAAGTTCATTTTAAAGAATTACACACTGGCCGGGCGTGGTGGCGCACGCTTGTAATCCCAATACTTGGGAGGTTGAGACAGGAGGATCATGGGTTCACAGCCAGCCTCAGCTACTTAGCGAGGCCCTCTGCAACTTAGTGAAACCCTGTTTCAAAAAAAAAAATTTTAAAAGGGCTGCCTGGGGTGGGGGTGTAGCTTGGAGGTAGATTGCCCCTGGGTTCAATCCCCAGTAACAAATAAATAAATATTTTTACACAAATTCTGTCAGTCCAAGATGCTTGGGAAGTTTTGTCTTCAAAATCTAAAATAAAGCCAGGTGTGGTGGTGCAGGCCTGTAGTCCCAGTACTTAGGAGGTTGAGGCAGGAGGATCACAGGTTCAAGACCAGCCTCAGCAACTTACTGAGATCCTGTTTCTTAAAAAAAAAAAAAATAGGGCTGGGGTGTAGCTCAGAAGTAGAACATCCCTGGGTTCAATCCCTAGTAACACACACACACACACACAAAGTCACACACACACACACACACACACACACACTAGCTTAGGCCCGCATGGGTCAGGGTCATCAGTGTCACCATCTTCCACCTCCACCTCTTTTCCCACTGCAAGGGTTTTTTTTTTGTACTCTTGCTAAATTGCTGAGACTGGCCTCCAGCCCGCAATCCTCCCGTCTCAGCCTCCCAAGTATGGGGATTATAGGTGTGCACCACCACACCTGGTTCTTAACTTTTTTTTTTTTTTTTAAGAGGAAGGAGTACACTCTAAAATAATGACTAACAGTATAATAGAGCAATTACATAGACCAGTATCAAATAGTCACTTATCATCACGATCAACTCGTATGCACTGGGCATAATTGTACACTGCGGGCAGCAGGGCCTCACTGGGAACACGGGGGCAGGGTGGATAAGCAGTCAGACATGCCCTGCTGCAGAAGCAAAACACAAGCCGGGCGTGGTGGCGCGCACCTGGAATTCCAGTACTTGGGAGGCTGAGACAGGAGGATCGCAGGTTCACAGCCAGCCTCAGCAACTCAGCGAGACTCTCCGCAACTTAGTGAGACCCTGTTTCAAAATAAAAAAATAAAATAGGGCTGGGGGTGTAGCCCGGAGGTAGAATGCCCCTGGGTTCAATCCCTATCACTACAAAGCAAAATATAAAAACAAACAAAGCCCAACAGGGTTTATAAGATCAACCTTCATGTGCCAAATGTCAGATGAGAGGTTTGGACAAGAGCAGCAGGAAGCCCTACAAGGCTGGTGTCTTAGAAGAAAGCTCCAGGTTGCAGTGTGACTTGGTGACACTAGAGGGCGTCCTAGGCAGGGCCGTGCACTGCACACCCCACCTCAGCTCAGTAGTGACTGGAGCAAGGAGGCTAGTTTGTTACTGGCTAGTTTGTTATTGTAGCCTAGTCTAGCCCATCCTGACTAATCCAATACAGGTGAGGTCTGGGTCCTGAAGGGCCTTAAATGCAAAGCTAATTCACTGGGCTCTCCCATGTCAGAAGGAGGGCCAGGGACCACATCTTGGACAGAGAGCACTTTTTTTGCAGTGCTGGGGGTGGAACTCAGGGCCTCGTGCATGCCGGGCAAGCGCTCTACCACTGAGCTACACCCCAGCCCCGAGAGAGTACATTTGTACCCGTCAGATAATGTGCGTTTACACTGAGGCTGCGAAAAGCGTTATGTGGCCACCGGGAGCCCCGGAAGGTGTCTGCGGATGGTGCTGGGCCTGGAGTGTGGGGTCTGCACAGCCCCGATGGGGATAGAGCACTCACAGTGGTGGGGGGAGGGGTTGTCTTATATACAAGGGATTGAACCCAGGGGCATTCTACCTCTGAGCTACATCTCCAGCCCTATTTTATTTTTAACTTTGAAACAGGGTCTTGCTAAGTTGCTGAGGCTGGCCTCGAATCCGCAATCCTCCTGTCTCAGCCTCCCAAGTACTGGGATATTACAGGCATGCACCACCATGCCCGGCTCTTATTTTTTTATTTTGAAACAGGGTCTTGCTAAGTTGCTGAGGCTGACCTCAAATCTGCAATCCTCCTGTCTTAGCCTCCCAAGTATTAGGATTACAGGCGTGCGCCACCGCACCTGGCTTGGGAGGAGAATTTGAAGGTGCCGCCCAATACTGCGCCAGTGACGTGGGCAGACAGGGAGCTGGCCAAGGGGCGGGTAGGATGGTATCAGCTTTTGACAAGTCCCACTGGGGCGGCGCAGTGTGCCCAAGGAGCAGGAAGATGCGGCCTGAGGCCCGGACTCTAGAGAGAACAGCGGGCGTTGGTTTATCTCTGGTGTTGACTGCGCTCAGGGGACATGTCAGACTTGGAGAGATAGCGCTGTGCTGGTCCCATGGTAGGAACGGCTCTCTCTCACCAGCCATCAGCAGCCACCATCTTCCTCGTCTCTCCCACCCGCCCAGGGACGCGGGCCTGGGTCAGGGTATTAAGTGGGGACAGATTTCCTTGAAGGGTTCAGTCCCAAGCTGGCCTCTCAAAGCCAGGAGCGCCAAGGTCCTTCTCACGTCCACAGCCTCTGGCTCAGAATCCATGGTCCACTCGAATGGGGCTAGAGCCAAAATTAGAAGAGGAGGAGGAGGAGGAGGAGGAGGAGGAGGAGGAGGAGAAGGAAAAAAAGCCAAAGATAGAAGGTTCTAATCCTATTTCTGCTCCCAGACCCACTGTGTAACCAGCCATGATGAGGTTGTGGTTATTATCAAGCCCGGCTTCTGAACACGGGTTCAAAGCTGGACATGTTCTGCCTTCTCAATTGAGTCACAGCAGCCCGCACCACTCCAATTTTAGCTTTTTCCCCCATAACAGTCTTTCTTTCTTTCTTTCTTTCTTTCTTTCTTTCTTTCTTTCTTTCTTTCTCTCTCTCTCTCTCTCTCTCTCTCTCTCTCCTTCCTTCCTTCCTTCCTTCCTTCCTTCCTTCCTTCCTTCCTTTTATGTGGTGCTGGGGATTGAACTTCTAGGCATTTTACCTCTGAGCTCCACCCCCAGCTCTATTTTTTATTCTTTTTTATTTATTTATTTATTTTGCGGTACCGGGGATTGAACCCAGGGGCGTTCTACCTCCGCGCTACACCCCCGGCCCTATTTTTTATACTTTATTTTGAAACCGGGTCTCATGAAGTTGCGGAGGGCCTCACTAAGTAGAAAGAGAGAAAGAGAGAGAGACAGGGAGAGAGAGAGCTGAGGCTGGCCGCGAACCGGGATCCTCCAGTCTCTGCCTCCAAAGTACTGGGATTACAAGCATGTGCCACCACGCCTGGCCTTTTTCTTTATTTTGAAACAGAGTCTCGCTAAGTTGCGGACCTGCAATCCTCCTGTCTCAGCCTTCCAAGTACTGAGATTACAAGCATGCACCACCATGCCCGGCTTCCAGGGGCCTTTATTTCGGGGTGCTCCATAAAGAGATTTAGGACACCCCCCCAGTGCCTATAACCTGAAGACAGTGGAAAGACTCGGGACTCAGCTTCTCCCGGGACCCTGCAGCGTTCATCTCTCCTTGTCTCGGCGGTGACTGTGAGGGTCACATGGAGAACTCGGTGCTTTACAGTGAGTCACAGACTCTCCACACGACCCTCCCCACGACCCCAGGGATAAGCACTATTTCTCTATTCATTTTACGGACAAGGGGACAGGCTCAACTAGGGTCGAGAGCTCGCCCCAGGTCACACAGTTAGGAAGTGACAGGGCCGGGATTCAAACCCGCTCTGCCTGCGTCCCCTCTCAAGGATGCTGTCCCCGGCTCTCTTCAGTCCTTCCTTAGGCACAGAGATTGATCTTCCCTACCCACTATGGCCAATGAAAAGGGGCAGAAGCGCTGTGTCATTTGTGGTGGAATTTCCAGTACAGTTATCACATTCCTTTCTCCCTCTCTAACAGCTGTGGAAGTACAATGTGGAGCCTCCCTTGGCGGAGGCTCCGGAGTAATGGTGATGGGGAGCAGACCCCGGCCCTTCTGTCCCCAGCTGACCTGCAGTGAGCGTGTGGTGCCAGTAACTTTTGTTGTTTGTAAGCTGCTGAGATTTGGGGGTTGTTACTGCAGCGTAGCCCAGCCCATCCTGACTAAGCCAATGCTGTATCTTGTCTGCTGTTGATTAGCTTTGGTCTCAGTCCCCAAGTCTCCTGTATTATCCAGCTTTTCATTACCAAAACAAAAGAGCGAAGGAGCCAGGTGTAATGGCGCACACTTGTAATCCCAGTACTTGGGAGGCTGAGACAGGAGGATCACAGGTTCGCAGCCAGCCTTAGCTACTTAGTGAGGCCCTCCACAACTTAGTGAGACCCTGTTTCAAATTAAGGAATACAAAATAGGGGTGGGGGTGTAGCTCAGAGGTAGAATGCCTCTAAATTCAATCCCCAGTACCACACACACACACACACACACACACGCACAAAACAAACAAATGAAAAAACCCAACAACAAAAAAACTAAATAGAAAG
>PVJS01005072.1:0-65836 GCA_004027185.1 Glis glis
CCATGCATCCACCCACCCATCCACCCATGCATCCATCCACACCTCCACCCACCCATCCATCCATGTATCCATCCACACCTCCACCCATCCATTCATCCATGCATCCACCCACACCTCCACCCACCCATCCCACCAAAAACAGCTGCTCCTTCCCCGCTATAGAGTGAGTTTCTAAGGTCAGAATCTGCGACTCAGACTTTAAAAAGCATCCAGCCAGTCTATCTTGGGGGATGGGGTGTTGCCTGATATACTTGAGAGCTCTCAGGGGCCCTTACCTCTTTGTGCTGCTTCCAAACAGACAGCAGCGGTGTGAATGGAAAAGCTCTCAAAAACAAATACTCAAGCCAGGCATGGTAGCACATGTCTGTAATCCCAGTACTTGGGAGGCTGAGATGGACTGTAGGTTTGAGACCAGCCTCAGCAGTTTAGTAAGACTCTCAACAACCTAGCGAGACCCTGTTTTAAAACAAACAACAAACAAAAAATTAAAAAGGGCTGTGGGTGTAGCTCGGAGGTAGAATGCCTCTGGGTTCAATCACCAGTACCAAAAAAACCCCCAAAAACCAAACCACCACCACCAACAACAAAATACCAGCAATTGAGCTTCCATTAATGATGACCACCACCTTTATTCTCTGTATGGGACAAGCCTCATATTCAAATGCCCATGAGATGCCACTCCCAACGTGAATGCACACTAAGGTGTAGAGGGTCTGTGAGTCTCTCCCAGTGTGCTGGGCACTGGGGGAAGGGCCTGGGAGGGAGCCTGGGGTACTGGGGCTGTGTTCTGCACAGGAGTAGGGCTGGGGAGGAGAAGCCCTCCAGGGTCCAGTGGCAGTAATTTGAGCGTGAGCACTCTGGCTCACTGTAACAGCTGGATCCACTGCCTGTCTCTAGACAGTGTGGGGAGCTTGGGGCTGGAGGGCACAGGCTCTGGAATCTGACTCTGTGGTTCCAGTCTCAGCCCCTACTTCCTATCTGTGTGCCCCCAGACAGATTCTAAGCCTCTACCTTTTCATCTGTGAAACAGGGACGATAATCACACTGATATCATAGGGTTGTTGTGAGAGAACGATGACAGAAGGCAGGTGCGTTGCTTTGTGCGGGGCCTGGTACATGCATAACAGAATGTTAGCCATCATCCTCAGCCTTGTTTGTAGCTTCCAGAGTGGGACTTGGAACAAAAGGATGAGGGATTTCTATACCTGGGCCATCAAGCACAGCATTGCCAGATTTAGCAAATAAAAATATAAATAAATTTATTTATCTGAAATTCAGACTGAACTGGGTACCTTGTATTTTGCCTTTCAACCCTCATCCATCCCCTAGAAGCTGGGGACCATCTCCTCCATCTTGGTCCCATCTAGGGCAGTCACAGAAGTGGGTCAGGGAGTTGTGGGAAAGTGGGCAGCTCACACCCTGGTGATCGATCACCTGCCCAGCAGATGGCAGGCTGGAAGCCAGCGGGAGGGAGGACTGGGGGGAGCAGAGCTGTCCAGGCAGAGGCTGTGTGTGTGTGTGTGTGTGTGTGTGTGTGTGTGTGTGTGTTGGTTGGGGGAAGAGGGACCGAGTGTGGTGCGTGCAGAAGGCCTGTGAATCAGAGCACGCTGACTCCACGCCTGCCAGCCGGCTGTGGGCAGGGTAGTGCGTGTGTGGATATGAGCCATGCTAGGGGTCCCGGTGGGTGGCAGGGTGCAGCAGCAGGGACGACTTCTGCTTCCTTCTTGAAAGAAACCGGCCCTGAGCTCCGTGCTTTCCCGCCCAAGGGTGTGTGCTTCAGCCTCAACTTGTTTCCTTCTGTTCTTGCTCTTTCTCCTCCCTCCCCTCTTTTCTTCCTCCCCTTCTGTTTCCTTCTCTCCCCTTTTCTCCTTCTCTTCTCTATGAAATCCCCTCCATACCAGGGATGGGAACTTCTGAGCTAGTTCTCCTGGCAGCACAATGCAGCAGCTGAGGACTGTGTCCTCAAATCCACGCCCTGTGCCCCTCACTGGAGAAGTTCCAGGGTACAGAGAAGTGCTGCACCCCCAGGAATATGCCCCGAGGGTACTGCTACCCAAGCCAGATGTGTGTACAGGGGAAGCTCCCAGGTGCAGGCAGGGGATGAAGGCACGTCCCGGTGTGCCGAGCCCGGAGCTGACCACGCACTGCAGCTGCCCTTCCTCAACTATCCCAGCTTTGGAAAATGAACCTTTCTCTTGGCTAAACAGCAACTGAAGCATATACATCAAAACTAAGACCTGCAAAAGGAGAAGCTGATGATGCTATAGGGTGCCAGGGGCTCACCTGGGCACCTCACCCTCAATTAGAGCCAGACCCTCATGTGACCCAGAATGTTAATTCAGAGATGCGGGCTTTGGTGCCACAGGAACCATTATATTTATTTCCAGTATACAAAGATAAGTCTTCCTTTCTTTCACATCCTTCCTTCTCCTTGTTCTTCATCATGAGAACCTTGAGTCAGTAAGGACAAGGTTCTGGGTTCCAGGATTAGGGACATCAGGTGTTGCCCACTGATTCACGGTCAAGAGTGGCACTGCTGACCTCTGGCTGCACCTCCAGGGGCCAGGCAAGACTGCGCTGAGGGCAACAACCCCCCTGTGAGCAACAACCCAGTGATTCCTTTATGGAAGAGAGCCCACATGTGTGCTCAGAGTATTCTCAGGTACAGATTTTAAAGCTTGTTTCTCTGTGTTTAACCTTTCCAGTGGTCCACTGGAAAGCTTTTCTGCAGCCTCTTTGGTCCTGGTGTGATTGCATCTGATAGTGTCCAGGGAGATGGGCTCGGCCAGCATCCTGTGGGCAGCTCGCCCTGCAGAACCATTGCCCTCCTGACTCGCAGTGAGGGATAGGGAAGGAAGGATTCCATGGTAACAAGGCTGGAGAGCCCTAGCACCATGGTGTCATAGCAACCAAATGGAGGAATTCCATCCACATAGTGACAAGGGGACCCCTGGACCTATCAGACTCCAGCTGGCCCACTGCATTAGCAACCAGGCTGTGCTCCCTGCGATGGGGGGGGGATGGAGGGGGAGGATGGAAACGACTAGAGTGGGAAGGTTGGAAGAATTTGTTTGTGTGGGTTTGGAAAACTAAAAAAACTTATTAAAAGAAATAAACAGAGACGCCTCTGCTGCGTAAGTATCAATAAAAGAGAAAAATATCAGGCCTGGCTTCTCCTCCTCTGGGAAGTGTCTCCTGATTCAACTCCTAGCTTGAGCCACATGGTATTCATATTCCCCAGCGGGTCTGGAACATCTGACACTGGCGTTGGGATCAACACTCTCTCCTGGTTCTCCTCCCTTGGTTTTCTGTTTCTTTTGCTGACCGAAGACATGGACCAGATGCTAAAATAACAATCACTGGCTGCTCTGTCCCTGCCCACTTATGTCCTCATTGTGTGGCTCCTGATTGTTCCCATGTGGGTCCATTTGGGTTAATTAAATGGCCTGTGGTGTGTGTTTGCTTGCTTTTTTATATTTTACCCCCACCCGAGACAAGTGTCTGTTTTTGTCCCCTGCTGTGTGGACACATGCAGATATTCATGAGTTGATCAGGACTTGATTTGAGGTCAGGGAGCTGGTTATAAGCTCTCGTGGCTAGTGTTTTCAGCCTCCTGGAGACCTTTATGGGATGGGGGCATCTCTGTGGATCTGGGGAAGGAACTGAGCCTTCATCCTCCGTCCTTATCGGTTGGGGAAGGGCAGGGGGAATGGAGGGTGTGGGAGGCCTGGAGGAGAAATAGCAAGGAGATCTGTGCGAGAAGCAGTGGGAAAAGGAGACTGGATGTGGGCCTTCCACTCGCGTTTGGAACACATGTCAAGGCAGCTTTAGATGCAGAACGTCTCTGAGGCCATCGGGCACAAGATGGATTGTGTATATACAACAAGGCCCTGCAAGATTGGGCCACCGCTTATATTTCCCAATCCCCCATAGTACCAGCACAGGGATGGGTATACAGTAGGTGCTCCATATTTGTTGAATGAGTCAGCATTTTTGTCCTTGTTTAGTGTATGCTTTCACTAGGAAAATGAACATTTCTTCATGGGTCATCAAATTCCAGGGACATGAATAGATTAAATGTTTCCAAGTATAAAATAAGGACTTACTAACCATCGTGTGAATAATTGGGGCAGGGGTTGGGAATTGAGGAAGTTCAGAAAAAGGTCTTGATCCCCACGGCTGGTGGTGGAGGCTATAACGCAAAGCCTGTCTCTGTTCTCCATGCAGGACAGTCTCGTAGCCGCCGTAGCCCGGTGAGACAATTGTGTATTCCTGGGACCCTCAAACTTTGGTGGAGTCAGAATAATCTGGAAAATCTGATTAAATATGCGTCTTCTGAGGGCCACCTCACAGAGTCTGACTCCTCAGTCCTGGGAGTTAGCATTTTCAACACGCTCCCCAGACAGTTACGATGGAGGTTGGCCGGAGACTACACACTTAGCAACACTGTTTTACCACAGGGGCGGGCTTGAAATTCTTAGGGGGTTCACAAACAGTTTTAACAGTAGTAAGGTAGCGTGTGTGTGTGTGTGTGTGTGTGTGTGTGTGTGTGTTGTGTGAAGATCCAGGAACCTTGCATTTCCCAGCAGAGCAGAAAGCATGCATGCAGGCCTTCTTTATCAGGAACGGTGAAGCCAGGAGGCAAGGCAGGTTGGCTGAGCTCCAGCGGGTGGAGTGGGAAGTCAGGCTGCCCTCGCTGTGTGCATGAAGTTTCCACACAGGCAATGAGGGTGAGCCGAGGCCATTGCAGCAGACACCATGGAAGCTTATGGAATGCAGGAGAGGATAAAGAGTATCGGGGAGGACTTGCTATTTTAGGGTGTGTATTTAAAGATAGGAAAGCAAAGCCATTTATAAGCCAACCTACCTTGCAGAAAGTTTAGAAAAACCCAACTCATATCCTGCACTTTCTGCTTCTGACTTTTCCTGCTGCGGTTGGCTACTGGGGGACGGGTGCCGATGATCATGATAACATTCCTGACAGTAATAACCAAGCAAGCTGATGTTTATTAAGTCCCCGCTCTGTGCTTGCACAGTGCAGAGCCCCGAATGTTCACGATCTCATCTCATCTCCATGACCCCGTGAGGTCTGTGCACCTTCCCTCTCATTTAACAATTGAGGAAACAGGTGTTAAGAATAACATGCCCAGTGGTTTGCAGCTGGTAATTGGTGGGTCCCAGATTTGATACCAGTCCCTAGGCTGGAAATGTTATGCAAGGAGGAGATTTCTATTCACCTCCCTTTCTCCTCTTTCCTGTTCTCTTCCCCCATGCGCCGAAATGTGCATTCTTCTCTCCTCCAATTTATCCTATATTGCTTCTATTTTTGGTAGTTTATTATAGGAACATGGAAAAGTGGAAATGGGATAGAATAAATAGGTTTTCCAAGGCATCCATTTGAAACCAAACCTCTCATCAGTAAGACACACAGGGTGAGAGGAGGTTTCTGTGCAGGGCACTAGATAGCTGAAGCTATTACGAAACAGCAGAGCCTTGATTATCCGTGTGGTTGTTAGCGAAGTCCCTCTTCTGTGTTCGTGACAGATGTGTGCTGCTTGACAGATTCCTTTAAAATTAGATGCAAGAGTTCTTTTCTCGCCTTCCTCTCTATGGGCAAATTGGCATGCAGAGAAATTCAAGTTTTGAGTGAGATATGGTACCTGAAACAGGCTCCCCGGGTGGGCGTTTGGCACCCAGGTGACGGGCTTTAGAGAAGCATTGATAGTCATGTTCAATCGTGCCTCTCCAGCTCCCTTGGTCTGTGTCCTCATTTCTAGGACATGGATAGTAGACCTGTTGATGTAGTAGATGCTGCAGTGTATCACCAAGCTCCCGTTGTACAAGGAACTTAAGTTCCCCAGCTGCTGAGAGTGTTGGTGGCTGAGTTGCTACTGAGGATTTGCCCTCATTGTAAGAAAGCTGCCTAGCTCAAGGTCATGCCCGCTTCCTGGGGGCAGCCTGTCCCTGTCATGGGTGTAATGTTCTGGCCATCTCACCTCACACAGGAGAATCTGGGCCTCTCTAGGGATGAGGGAAGGCCTCTGTGACAGCTACACCACAGTTCACCTCCTCCGCCCAGTCCTGCAGTCCTCTTTCCTTCATAAGTGCTTGTCCTTAGGGAACTCCACACCAGTTAACCTCCCACATGCAGACCTGTCTCAGAGTCCTGGGTACCCTTCCTCAGACACCTCCTTTACAGGGTTTTGTGATGGCATAGCGCTTGGAAAACTGGAGGTCCTGTCCTTTGTAAATGTAGCTTGTATTTTATTAGCTTTAAAATTTTCATAGAAACTCTTAGAGCTAGCAGCTTTTGCTCTATTTGGGGGAAAATAGTGAGTATGCAGTTATGATCAGGGCTCAATAAATTTTCAGTGAAAATAGGAATTCTTTGGAGCTGTGAAGGAAGACCTCCTATTGATTCATGTCAAACTTCTTTATCAGAAGTCATTTGCGACATTCAGACAAGCTTTGTGTGATGGAATTTAATCATCGTGATCTTTTTTTTTCTATCTTACAAGAAATCATATACTCTCTGGAGGAGGACCTTCCCAAAGATATTTTCATTTATAGGAAGAGATTAAACAAACTCAATCTTTTGGTGAAGAATTAATGAGGAAAAGAAGTGTTGTAAATTCATCAGGGTAAAGATTGTGTCATCGCTCACACCTAGTGTGTGTGTGTGTGTGTGTGCGTGTGCGTGTGTGTGTGTGCGTGTGCGTGTGTGTGTGTGTGTGTGTGTTCCTAAGGATGTGTCTGTGGTTTCCTACTTGCCAGAGCATTAAGGAGATTAGTTGATGGTTACCAATGGAAATGGTTAGGTTACTGGAAGCTGGTCTAGTATGTCATTTAAAAAATAACATCTTTTGTAGGCACTTAAGCAGAAATAGAAGAAGAATGGGACAAAATTCACACATTACTGAAATGTATAACATAAAAAGTAAAAGGCAGTCTGGTATGTTGGCACACGCCTATAATCCCAGTACTTGGGAGGCTGAGACAGAAAGATCATAGGTTTGAGGCCAGCCTTAGCAACCTAGTGAGAGCCTGTTTCAAAATAAAAAAAAATAAAAATAAAAAGGGCTGGGAGTATAGCTTGGAGGTAGAATGCTTCTGGGTTCCCAAGTAAGAGTAACAATGACAAAAAAAGTAAAGTGAAAGGCCGTTCTCAATCCCTACTTCCCAACACAAATTCCATTCCTCAGAGTTAACCACCTGCATGAACTTAGTATATACCTTCCTCAGTTTTCCTCTACACATGTATGATCACATGCATAATGATGCATAGTTATATATGTATATATATTTAAATAAATGGGATCCTATCATACATTCTACTGTGCAACTTGCTTTCTTTTTCACTTACTCTAGTTGGACATCTTTCCAGACCTGTATGTAAAGACTTACTCCTTTCTTCTTAATGTTTGTGTATAACACTCCATTGAATGGCTGCACTAAAGTTTATTTAAAATGACCACCAATGCTTTATTCACAGTAGCTATGACACAGGAATTGACAAATGAATGGACTAAAAATTGTGGTACACATATACAGTGGAATACTATTTATCCATAAAATTGATGGAAAGTCTGCCATTTGTGACAAAATGGATGAAACTGGAGGATGTTATGCTAAGCGAAGTAAGTCAGGCACAGCAAGACAAATACTGTATGGTCTCATTTACATAGAGTATCTTAAAAAGTTGAACTCATAGAAGCAGAGAGTAAGAGCAGTAATTGTCGGGGGCTGGAGAGTGGGAGAAATGGAGAGATGTCAAAGGGTACATACTTTCAGTTATAAAATGAACAAGTTCTGAGACTCTGATGTATAGGGTGAATGGTGATGGATGTATTGAATTTGTTTTTGCACACAGTCTGCATATATCAAGTCATAACATTGTACATCTTGACTATATTTAATCATTGACAATTAAATATTTTAAAATAAATAAATGACTATACAATGGGCATCCAGCTTTTTCTTTTCTTTTCTTTTGTGGTACTGGGGATTGAACCCAGGGGCATTCTACCTCCAAGCTACACCCCCAGTCTTATTTTATTTTTTATTTTGAAACAGGGTCTCACCAAATTGCTGAGGGCCTTGCTAAGTTGCTGAGGCTGGTCTCAAACCTGTGGTCCTCCTGTCTCAACCTCCCAAATACTGGGATTACAGGCATGTACCACCACACCTGGCTTCAGCTTTTCAATATAGTAAACAGTACTGCAGTGAATATCCTTGTTCACACACACTTTATACCATTTAGACATATGACCGTGGACTCACACAAGGTTGGAGGCCCAGTAGGTGCTGAATCAGTAATTGTTGAATTGGATAGGAGGCCGTGTGCAGTTTGATGAGAGACCAGAGGTGTGTGGCTCCCAGCACACAGCAGACACTGGTTTTTCAGGAGAGTGACCAGCATAGATAGATTTGGACAAGGAAAGAATCTGGTGCACTGGAGCTCTCCTCTCTCTTGGATGAGCGTGTGCTCTGCCCTGATTGTCTAGATATTTGTCCTTCTGACCATTCTTTATGTCACAGAGAGAACCTTGACTGGACAGTGGGGTTTGCCTGCATACTAATATGAGGTTAACAGTGTTTTCTCCCTTTGTAATTTTAGGGTTTGGCTTTGATCTGAGTACATTTATAGTTGATCACAGGACTATTACCGAAGCCAGTTAAAATGTCCACAGGGGCGTCAGGCTTTGCATGATGAGGGTCCTATTCAGTGATGACAGGTGGCGTTGCCCAGTGCTGAGTTTCCAACCTGTAAATAAGCATGGAAGATGATCGCTTATGAATAATTAATTTTAAAATGCATCCAGAATACACTCTGTGACACAGTAGTTGATCTATAGTGCCATTAATGCATCTAAGTGGAGGGTCTGGTTTAATGATGCCATTCAGTATATTCGTGGTCCCGCCGATGATTTAATTCCATCACCCAGGAATGCAGGCAAGCCACGCACACTCGGGGTGCTGCTTTCTCCCATCACGCTTTATTGAAGGTGATTTTTAAAGTTTCTTTGTACTGCATTCCTGCGTATTCAGAGGAGGAGGTTTTCAGGAGGGCCATTAATTGGATCGACTCTTTCTAGGGAGCTCTGGGCCCTGTAAGCATGTTAGGCAGCACTCTTATTTTTTCAAAGCACTGACTCATTTCCTTTTCACCATGCTTGTGAAGCAGGGCAGACTTTAGCAGCCCCATTTCACAGATGTGGGTCCTGAGGGTCAGAGTTTAGTGGCTTGTGCAGAGTCACACTGGGCTATTAATAGGACTGGGACCTAAGAACAGGTCACTGTACTCCCTTTTTGCAAATAAAAACCTGTCAAGATGTATCAAAGCAGTGTATACCCAGACTAAGTACACTGACACCCATCACTCTGAGCACAGAGGTGCAAACATGTGGGCGAGGATTTTCAGGATTTTTGTTTTGCTTTTGATATTCAACAGCCTTTTCACTCCCAGAGTTTAGCCTGTTGCTGACCATTTTCTTTCACATAGGTACACATGCACACAAATGTGCGACAGCACTCACAAATCAAATAAAAAGTCATTTTGGAATAAAGAGGAATGACTGCATTATAGAGACATGATTAGACCCCTCGTTGAATGAATGGCTATTGAATGCTTATCCTGTATAACTCGGGGCTGGACACAAGGAAGGACAGAGCTGTGCAAAGAATTGTCCCTGCCCTGAAGCGCTTGCAGTCTAGTTGGGGTTGGGCACAAGTAACACAGGGAAGTGTGCAACCAGTTGCCTATCATGATCCATGGAGGCCTAAGATTTTGGAGAAAGTAGGATCAGGGAAAGCAGCATGAGTCCGTGTGTGTGTGTGTGTGTGTGTGTGTGTGTGTGTGTGTGTGTGTGTTTGTGGTACTGGGGGTTGAATCCAGGGACATTCTACCTCTGAGCTGCATCCTCAGCCTTATTTTGTTTATTTTGAAATAGGATCTCACTAAGTTACTCAGTGCCTCACTCAGTTGCTGAGGCTGGCCTTGAACCTTTGATCCTCCTGTCTTAGCCTCCCAAATACTGGGATTACAAGCATGCGCCACTGGGCCCATGTTATGTGGGTCTTAGGGACCAGTTAGTATTTGGGTGAAGGGAGAGGGAAAGGGAGGGGTGTCCCAGCACACTATGAGCTCCATAAGTTTGGGGCTCAGTGAGGAAATATCCTGTTGCTTCTGATCATGTCTGCTGGCTTCCAGAGGAACTTATAGGGTGTCTGAGCCACTGCTTCTTGGGACTCCTTTGTGTAGAAGAGGTGGAAGGATATACTTATAAGAGGACAAAATCCTGGACCATCAAAATATCATGTGACTCAATACTTGGGCTTTGGCTTGAGACATTGCTGATTATGTGGACACCATCACTGTCAGTACCATCGTCTTTATCACCATTGGACATGTGTGCAGAGCTCTTGATGTGCATTGCAGTGGTGTTGGGGAGACTTGTCCCCAGGGATCCTCAAGAATATAAAGCTAGCTGGGAACAGTAACACATGCCTGTAATCCCAGCACTTGGGAGGCTGAGACTGGAGATTTCAGGTTTGAGGCTGGCCTCAGCAACTTAGCAAGACCCTCAGCAACTTGACGAGACCCTGTTTCAAAATAAAAAATGAAAAGGGCTGGGGATGTAGCTCAGTAGAATGCCCCTGGGTTCAATCCCCTGATTCCTAAAAAATAAAATAAACCAAAGCTGATCATCAGTGTAGATGGCTATTTTTTACCACATATATGTCAACTGACAAGCAGAAGATCCGAGCTCAGAGTGGGTAAAATGTTTAGGATGGCTTCAAAGATGAGAAGGGACCCAGTGGCTCATGAAGAATATCGAGGATTGGGATTCCTAGATGAGTGAGTAGACATGGGAAAGACCATTCCAAGTCAAAACTACCTGTGGAAATGTATGGAAGTAGGAACGTGAGGGTATATCTGGGAAAGAGTGGACCAGTTTTTCTGAGGAGCAGAGTACTTGCATAGAAGTATTGCACAGAAGGACAAAAAGGTTCTAATAAAGGGACCTTTAATGTCAGTTTAAAGCCTGTAAGAATTTTGGACACAAAGCATTAAGGAGTCATAATCAGGAAATTCTTGATTGTCAGAAAATAATAGGAGCTAATAGATTTTTTAAAAAATATGGATGATTTAAAAAGATGGATGCTTTACTGTTACCCATTAGGGTAATTGTATCTGGAGGCAATGTGGGCTTTCTTCTACCAATAATACATTCTGAGATACTTATAAATTATTTTCTCATCCAGTCTTGAAAGTGTAAGAAATACCCACCTAAGGGGGCTCTTGACAGATTGCAAGCCTAACATGCCAGAGAGCAGAGGTAAGTTGAAGCATTGCCTGCAACTGTGCTTCAGTTCCTGAGTGGTTGCAGTTGCTGAGTATAATATTAGGAGTGGGGTGGTCTGCCCTGAACCATCCACTTTCTGTGCCTTGACCGCTTTGTGACAGTAAATGAAATGACTCGAACTATGTATTTGTTGTATTGGTCAAGAAGGTTTGGGTGGCAAGTGAAAGCAATAAAACTCATCCTGGCTTAAGCCCAAACTTAACCAAAGCCAAAAACTTAACTAAGAAGTCCAGAATGAGAGTAGTTTCAGCCCTGCTGGATCTAGAGGCTCAATGTGGCTACACGTCTATCTTTCTTTCTCTATTTCCAACTCTGTTTTCCTCATTCTTTACTTCATTTTCCAACCAGCATCATGTTAGGTGGTTGCCAGTGATGTGGAACTTGCATGGACCAAAGGAGAGTCGGACTCTCTTCTCCCTCCCCTCTTGCTCTCCCCGTTTCCACTTTTGTTCCTGAAAGTGTTGCTTCTGCTTGGTTCATGTGTCCATCTTACGCTTGGACTAGTTGGTCAGCTTGAGGAGGCAGAACTGTGATTGACAGTTTCATCAGACTACAATGGAGTGGGGAGAATGGGGGGTAGGCATAGATCAAATATTAGGGATGCTGGCTGTCATGGGGTGGGGCCCTATGGTCCTATTGTTTTAGTTGCTCTCTGCTTCACATGCCACCTCCATGCCTAGAATAAAAGGCAAGGACTTTGGCCTCAGCTGGACTACAACAAAGGATGTGAATATCGGAGACAGGGACCTATTGGATCTCATAGCCAACTACAACTCAAGCTTGTTAAGGCTGAAGAAAGTGACTTCACTCTTTGAATTTCCATCCTATATTCCAGGTAAAGTTGTTCAGACTTAAAGGAGACCACATTTGCTTAGCTTCCAGAGGAAGAAGATGTTGAAACTCTTCTCTTAAACGTTACTAGTGTTTAATCCCCAGAGAGTTTTCCATCCTGCATTGGCTGTGTGTGGAATAGGGCTCTTGTAAGAGTTAATAGGTCATTTGCTCTTGAGTCCCTGATTTTCATTCTACTGTGTCACGTTCCTATTTACTATGGTTCTACCTCTCTGGAAAGCAACCTGGGCTTGGAGAAAATATACATAAATGATGTTTGGCAGTTACCTGTGAGGATCTCTTAAAAAGCTAACATCAAATTCTGGGTATACATCTTTTTCAAATCACTGGTTTAGAACAGGGGGAGAAGGGGTAGGAGATGGGTATGATTTTCTCTGTTTGGTAGATTTAGGAAATAAGACACAGGGAGGGTAAAGAGATTTGCAAGGGAATATCAGTGGTGAAGCCTAGAGACAGAAAATGGCACTCTTAATTTCAAATCAGTTTTCCAACAATTGGTCTTCATCTCTTTCTGATTCCGATACGCTATTTCCTTTCAAAAGAATAGCACCTTAAACATTTGCTTTCACTAGAAAGTCCATTCAAATCCATTGGCGAGCCCAAAGGATAATAGCCAAGAAATCATTTAATGAGATCTAGACCATTTTACAAGGCGTGCTGAGTTTCCATTTATTGTAGCACTGCATTCAATGTGCACTTCTCTGATTTTTCTTTTAAAATAGAGTAAAAAGAAGTTTGTTTGCTGTAGCTTTTCCACTGATTGCTAATTCTAAATCCAGTGGTAATGAAGGAAGTAGCTGACTGGTTCAAGAGTTCAGGCAAGAGTAGATATTATTGACAAGAGGCTTCTAAGCAGGTATCAAGTGCTAAGGTAATTGGTTTTGTGAATTTTTTTTTTTTTGGTATTGGGTAGATAAATTATCCGTCCCTGCTCTTCAAACATCGGTATTATTTTGATTCATTTCTGCTGCTTTTGTTGATGCTCATGTGGTTATTACATAAGGCTACACCAGGAGCTGGCAGACTTTTTCTATAAAGGGGCAGAGCCTCCTTTATTTTGAAAAATAGTGATTATTTTAGGTTTTGTGGGACATAGGGTGAACTACTGGACTTTGATTTCTGTGAAAGCAGCCATACACCACACATTCATGAATAGGTGAACCTATGTTCCAATAAAACTTTATTTATAAAACAAGTGGAGGGCCAGATTTGGCCCATGGACAATTGTTTACAGATGCTTGGTGTACAGTTTTCTGGAGCCTACCTCCGTGGACCCCTCTGCCGGAGCACAGCTGCAGCACACTGTGTTTCCCCAGGGTTTCTGCAGCCTCCACTAGGCTCTATTCCTTTTGCTTGCAGAATTCTGTTAGAAGATTCAATTTTTTAAAGTGATGTTTCTAAGAGCCCTGTTTCCAATGATTGCATTTCTATCCTAACAGCTATATGGATTTTAGACTGGACTCAGGGGCCCTATTTGAGTTCTGCAGAAGTGAAGACGAGAAAATTCTTCCTGCCTCAGTGCTGGAGTTAAGGTACGTGGCCTAGTGGAATGATACTGGACAAATGGCGATGGAGTCCTAGACTGCATCACCTCGAGCAAACTGTTAAACCTTACTGAGTATATTCTCAACTGCAAGATTGTCTATCTTCTCACTCCACTGGGTCACTGTGAGGATCATCCATCCATCCATCCATCCATCCATCCATCCAGTCTTTTTTGAACACCTACCTTCCTTCTATCACTTTTGCTATTCATTGGGGATATAATGGTGACCAAAAGGGAAAGACCTGCCCTCATGAAGCTTATCTTTAAGTGCTCAAATTAGTTAAGGTGAGGGAGTGAAAATTTCAAATCAATTGATTATACAAGAGATGATTTTCCTGAACTTTTTAAACAAAGATGTTCCCAAAGTACAAGGGACATTTTGGTCTCATTGTTTAAGGAGTTGAACTCTAAGAAAGTCAGTAGGATGGTGGTTTAGTTAAAATGATGAGGGTTGGGAGTGGGGATAGGGAGCAAATGAAAACTAAGTTTTAGAATGTCCTGATGGAGCTTCTTTCCTACTGAAGCTCGTGTGTGTGTGTGTGTGTGTGTGTGTGTGTGTGTGTGTTACTGGGGATTGAACCCCAGACCTTTTTTAAATTTTTTTTCTGAAATGGTCTCACTAAGTTGTGGAGGGCCTCACTAAGTTGCTGAGGCTGGCTGTGAACCTGTGATCCTCCTGTCTCAGTTTCCCAAGTCCTGGGATTATAGGTATGTGCTACCACGCCCAGCTTGAAACTCCCTTTTGAAGGAAATGAAAGAGATTTTCAACTCCATCCAGACTCCAAAACTAAGGAGATTACCATAGAAGGCAGCTAGTCAAGGGTAAAAATAAGAGTGTAGGAGGATTCATTTTGAAATGTTGTCAGCAACCAACTAGAAAAAATGGCAGCTACTGTGATCACTAGGAAATTTCTTGGAATGTGGAGAAGTGTATCAGGTAATCAAATCTACCGCCTACTTCAGTGGCACTTGGGTAGTTGGGGAAGCTTTGTATTTTAGAAGGAAATATTACCAAACAGGAGGGAAAATAACTGGTTATTTTAAACTCTGAGATCTCTTGGCCCGTTGTGGATTCATTGTCCATTAGACCAGACAGCCCATCCCAGTTCACTTCGGTAATATTTTCTGATCACTAACTTTGGGTCTTGTGCAGGACTAGAAGCTGGGGTAGGGTAGGCTTGGAGGCAGGGATACCAAAGCAGAGGCAGGCCTGGTTGCAGCCTTCTGAGGGTTGGCTTTCTGGAAAATGAACATGAAAAGGGTTTGTAGAGTGAATGGGCCAATTTTTCCCTGGAGCTCTAGGTAATGTATGCCCCATCAGCGAGGATCCTGTATGGTGTCTGGCAAAGGGCAGACGTGCAAATAATTGTGGAATGACTGACCTGTGCCATGGTGTGTTTGTGGTTCCAGCCATACCGACTCGTGTAGATCCACAAACATACCATGTGCCCTTATGAATGCTGTTGAGTGCTTGGCACACCCTGACCCCTTCTTTGACTTACTAACTTTCTTGCTGATTCTTAAAGACAGTGTACATATATCCCTTCCTTTCTGAGCGATGTTCCTGTCCTCCTTCTTTTCCTCCTTCACCACAAGTCTGGTTCCAATGCTCCACCCTATCCTTCTCCCTCCATTCCCGCATCCTGAATGTGTCCATGATAGCTCATGATTCATTCACTTTTGATTGTTTGTATTTTACAATGGAGACCCACTGTTGATAATAGAAAATTTTATCTGAAATTTGGAGGAATCATACAAAAAAAACCACATAATGCCCTGAACATATTTTAACTTCAAACTTAGAGATATATGTTTATTTGCCCATCTAAGACCAAGGTCTTTTCTTTACATAATGGTCTGCTGACTAGAGTTTTAAATTATTTCTCATGTTTAAAGCATATACCTAAAATGCATCATTTTAATTTTCATTTCTTGATTTTGTTTTGTATGAAGAAGAAACACTGGAAATGCAATTCAAAGATTCTGGATTCTTCCCCACCCACAGGATTTTACACTTTTTACATTCACACCTAATTCAACTGCATTTTTAAAATGACTCATCTTTATCAAGTCTTTGTAAAACATTTAACTAAGCTTTTATAGAAACATGGACTCTTTTTGTACTCATCTTCTGTTGATTCACATACTACTTAATCACGTAATATAATTAGAATAACCAGTATGGAGACCATTAGTAGCTTTGAGAATGCACACAATTGGTTCTTGTAAACATGTAACTCAGTTGTTGGGAGAAGTGATGGTTGAGTATAGAAGGGGAAAATAGTAGGTGACCCAGCTGGTAGAAATAGCGTGAGGTAGGCATCAGAAGCAATGGGGGAGACAAGTTAATCAAGCAGGTCAGTTGAGCAAAGTTCTGTCAAGGGAGCACATATTGGATTGAGCTATTGCCTGTTCAAATAGATGTTCAATAATTTGTTAAAGGGTTGCATGAACCATATGGGAAATAAAGGAGAGAAACTTTTGTTGATATAACTTTCAGGACCACCAGTATTGGAACTCATATTTGGCCATCTCTTCTATGCTTGGCCCAAATCAAAAGGCTAGACCTTTTACTACCATCTGCCAAATCAGTCTGTGAAGAGAAATCTCTCTCTTATGAATGGGGCACAGATTTCTGGATGAGTTGCCAGCTGTTGCTGATGAGCGAAGTATAAAACACCTCCCTCTTTGCTCCCTGAATACCCTCCCTGCCATTGCTTCTTGTTTCAGCCCCTTCTGCTTTGGCTCTAAAACCAGAGAATGTTCAGGACTAGAGTTTCTACAGAGTACTACTGAAGGAAGGCATTTCTATTAAAACTCAGTCTGTGTAAAGCCCTTTACTGAATCTGGTTCCCCTGCAGCATATGGAACATCAGCTGGTGAGAGGTTACACATATATCCAGGCCCCATTTCTGATATTGTCACTTCCCTGTGGTTATTTTTACTTTACCTGTAAGGAGGCACTGACAAGAAGCTTATCTATACACATACAAACACACACACATACCTACAAATATTTATTTATACATACATAAATGCATACAGATGCATATATGTGTATATGTATACAAGCTATATTTATATGATGATCTATATTTATATGATTTCACTCTAAACCTGAGACAGATAGGTGCGGGCACATGGGAGATTGTGCAGATGGAGGGTTAGCTCTGACAAACTAGGGATTATGGAGAGAGGCAGAGACTGAAGCTTTTTAATGTATTTGTGTGAAATGGTTAAATTAATGAGTTCATGGAGAGAAGACAGGACATTCAAAACAAAGAAGTATGGAATTGGGTCCAAGAGGCAGAAAAGCATGGTAATATAGTGTCTATGAGAACATATTTTAGTTTCAGATAGTTCTGGGTTCAAATCCTGACTCTACTACTTACTAGCTGTATATACTAAGTGTACACACATATGTAGTAACTATACTTTGTCATACTTCGACATACGTCATGTAGTAACTACTTCGTCATAGTTTATAAAAAAGAGAGCAATAGAGCTGGGCGTGGTGGCACACGTTTGTAATCCCAGTACTTGGGAGGCTGAGACCGGAGGATCCGGGTTTGCAGCCAGCCTCAGCTACTTAGTGAGGCCCTTCGCAACTTAGTGAGACCCTGTTTCAAAATAAAGAATAAAAAATGGGGCTGGAGGTGTAGCTCAGAGGTAGAATGCCCCTGGGTTCAATCCCTAGTACTGCAAAAAAAAAAAAAAAAAAAAAAAAAGAGAGAGCAATAGAACTTCCTTCACAGAGTAGGTGTGATGATTAGATTTTATATGTAATGAAATTCACACAGTGCCTGCCACACAGTAAAATGCTTTAAAATATGGTACCCTTATAAATATTAATTGTACCTGGGAACAGCATAAAGAGGCTACTTCAGAGGCCCTCTTCGGGGACTGGTTGGGATCAGAAGACCTTCATTGAACCAAACTATCTGATTAGCACAGTGTAGTAAGTCTAAAAATGTAGTGCTGGGTTCTTTGGGGGTGGGAGATCAAAGAAGTAGATTTCATGATCATCATGATACACGTTTGCAATATGGTAGGAGAGAGGGGCCTAATCTCTGTAGAGGAGGACACTAGTCACATTCAAAGAAAATCTATAAATGAACATCACTGATGAGATCCAGTCACACGCAGGGGTTGAAATACCTTGGGCAGTGTGTTTCATCTGCCCTTAGTCACCGAGATTCTTAAAATTCAGGGGCTGAGAGCTAGCTCAAATGTAGCTGCTTCACACCTATTTCAGAAACCAGAATAGAATGCCTGTTGCTACCTCTCCCCCTGCCCAACCCAAGCCTGTTCTTCTTTATCCCTTATATTTGGAAGGATTCGTCTACGACAGTCTTGAGACCTACTGTCAGATACACTCGGGATGTGGCTCTTTTATTGCAGAGAAGGTTGGGACTTGACATGTGAGAGAGGTTGAGATGAATGAGTTTCCATTGTATTTATAGAAACTCGGTGCAATATCTCCCAAGGTATAAATAGAACAATGGAGTGTTGACAAAGGGGCTGGTTTTCTGTAACTGTGGAAACCCTGCAATTATTCCTGGAACTACACTCATTGTTGATCTGCATCTGAATTTTTATAAACAGGGCTCTTGCTGTTTATTCATGAAATTTCAAATGGAAATATATCTTCCATTATTATCCCCTTCTTGTGAGTCAGGCCCCATCTTGCAAATTTGCAGCTGAGTAAATATATGGAACATTAGCAGCAATTAGATAATTGGTGCCCTGGATCAACCCGCCTGCAGCTGTGAATGAATATGGACTGCACAAGTGTCACCTGGTGCAGCCTTCCTGATGGCACTGCATGCCACCACAGCCTTGCAATTAAGCACAGAAGTTTACCAGCCCGTGTCCTGGCTCTCCTTCCTCCCAAGAGACACAGAGTAGCACAGGAAGTGAGGTTCCTTGTCTGCGCTGAGTCATTGTGGAAGGAGAGATGTTGGGCCAGCAAATTTGGTAAAGAAGGGAAAGTAAGCCCATTTATCTTGGTTAGCCGATTGGTAAATTGCTTATGATAACGTGTTTGGCGCATAGAGCCAGCAAAAAATTCATGTTTGGATTCTGGGCTGGGGAGAAAGGGAGTTGGGTCATAAATCCTGGTTTTCTATAAATCCCCTAGAACTTGCTGACTCTGGGCTAGCCACTTTTTTTTTTTTTACCCCTATTAATTTATTTTGGCTTCTGGCTTTGGGTTGGGTTTCCCTTCAGCAGCCACGTAGGAATCTTTTTCCTTGGAATTGTATTTCTTCTGGATTCCTGGCAGAATTGTATACCTTTTTTCAGCTCATTCTTTACTCCTGTCTCTCAGGTGATCACATAGCCCTTTCCAGGTATCTAAGTTGTTTGTTTTTTTGTTTGTTTAATCACTGATGACTTTAGGGAAACAGATGGAGTAATATCACCAAAGGGAAAGTGTCAAGAGGGCTTGTGCATCTCGTCCTGTCATTATGGTGGAGGCTTATTAGTGTGCAGTGGTGTCACCCCGTTTTCTCCCTCCGCCTGGCCTTCTGGCTGGTCTCCTAATTTTTGCTTTTGATTTGAGAGCAATCCTGTCCAGTCCTCCAGTCTCTCACTCTCTTTCTCTAGTCTCCCACACCCTGGAAGCTTTCCCAAGTCACTTCTTTCTTTTCTTACTTGTGTACACTGTCTTTGTGCCTGGGAGGAAGAGGATGGAGAGGAAGTTAGGAATAGCTGGGTAGGGGAGATATTTGGGCTGGGTGTTTGGGTCTGTGAACAGGTCACATGGAATTCATTTATCTCTTGGGGATCATTCCAGGACATTTCACTGTGTCCCTGCATATAACAGGAACACCATCTTGGATCTTGAACAGAAGGGCTCTGAGGAAAGCTGTAGGAGCAGTAGAGGTCCTGGTGGGATTTCATGCTAATCCTCCTGTTTTTTAATATGCACCATCCCTTTATAAATATGGAATGCATTATCTTTCATGCTTATCATCAGCATTATTTTTACATTGCTATTATTTAACATCAGTGATATGATAAAAACATATTTCCTGTATTGAAGACCTACTCTGCTTTAGGTACAGTGCTACCTTCTTTCAACAAAGCATGAGATTTAATCTTATGAGTCCCACTTTACAGATGAGAACTGCAGGGTCAGAAGGTTGCACAGGCAGTACATGACAGAGATGGAGTCCAACCCTAGGTTTATCTAGTTGCAAAACCCATGGTATCAAACCCTGTGCTGTGTTGCAGGACTCAAGTCATTTGGGGATACCCGTAATGTCTGGATTGTTTCTTGCTTAAGTGTGAGATGTTATCTGGATATCCTGCATTTTAGTCCCTTGAATCATTTGCCCATTTGGGGAAGGCATTAAAAACACAGACTCAGGCAGCAGTGTTTTATTTTTCTCTCTTCTTACCTTTGCTGAAATTTTCCTTGCAGCTAGAAGCTAGTTTTCCCAATACTCCCCTCCTGGTTCTCACTGCTGCCAACACATCAGATGTATCAACCACCTGAAATTGGGCTGCAGGGGTAGAATTTATTTGCAGACATTTTAATTTCCCTGGCGATAGCAAATTAATTTTGTTGTAACTCTTTAACATTCTAATTGAATGATGGAATGTCACTGAGTGTATTTTACAGATAAAAGGCAGCCCAAGTCTTAACATCCATCAGAAAGAACAGAGCTGGGACCTGGGTTTGCAGTTTCCCTTTGCACAGTAGCCCAGCCTAGCCCATGCTCCTGGCCTTGAGAAAAGTGATTTGGCAGAGGAGTGTCAAACCTGCAGGACAGCAGAACTGCTGGCACTCACCTCTGCCAGGGGGAGACCTCTGTTGGCTTCCCTCGTTTGTTAATCAAATATATCTTGGGTGTCTACTATGCATGTCCTGGGCACTGTTCTTGTTCAGTAGGGAACAAACCAGGCAAGTCTCTGTCCTGGTTTTTTTTTTAGGGGGGAGAGGGGGAGGTAGATGCTAAACTAATGAACAAATGCGATGTAAAATTTGATGAAGAAGAGCAAAGCAGAATAATGATACAAGATGTTGGGGTTGCTTCTCTGGGGGTGGGGGGTAAAGTTGAGAAGAGTCTGGATGAAATGGGGAAGAGCATCGCAGCCCGAGGGAACAGCCGATCCCTGAGGTTGAGGCTCATCTTCAGCCCGAGTCACCTACCGCCACTGTATTCAGAGCACTGAACTGACCTGTACGGAATGTTCTGGAGCTGTCCATTCGGGGCGGCTCACAGGAGCTTCCTCCAGATCAGCTCCTTTGGAGAATGCTATTCCATCTGTCTCCGTCTCAGTAAGAAGTCTACTGAAGAAGTAAACAAGGTCACCATAGATAGATAGGCATTGCACGCAGCATGTGTGAAGAGGCGGCAGCAACGCGGGGTTGCACTTGCTGCCTCTGTTGGCCAAGAAACAGAAGCTGTGAGTAGATGGAACTGGTCAGTGTTGGGAGATTAGATGGACGTTTTCCAGATCATTCACTACAAACATTTTTCCATTTCCTGTTTTGTGCTAGAGGCTGTGGGATGGGTGTACGATTGCTTTGGTATTCTAGCCGTTTTAGCAGTGATTTATTATTATTATCATTACTATTCTTTATTGTTGTTAAGCAGATATTAGCTTTCATTATTCTTGAGCACTTACAATATGCCGGGCACTATTCTAAACATTTTACATGGATTAATTTAATCTTCACAACAAGCCTAAGAAGTGGGTCCTTTTTATGGTCCACATTTTATGACTGAGAAAACAGAACCGCAGTGAGATTGATAACCAGCCCAGGGTTGTACATCAACATCTGGTCTGGGATTTAAATCCGAGCAGTCTGGGAGTGAATATCTACAGCATTCTGTGGGCCAAGCGCTGTGGTAGGAGTTGTGGACTAAGTGCTCGGATAATCTTCATATGAGAAAACTGAGGGCCGACGATGTCAGGCATCTTCCTGGAGGTCCCACAGCTGTGGAGTCCAGAATTTCACATGAAATAGTCTTTCTGACCAGAAGGCTGTGTTTTATTTTTATTTTTTAGTTTTTGCAGTGCTGGGCATTGAACCCAGGACCTCAACACATGCTAGGCAAACACTCTTCCACTGAGCTACATCCCCACCAGGCTATTTTAAATGGTATTGCTGGCTGCCCAGCTCGGGCCACACTCACTCTCTGGGCTGCAGAGGGCACCAGCTACAGCACCAGGCTTTGGTAATTTCTGAATATCATGCTGTTTCCCTCTGGGCCACTGTGTCTCTTGGGGCACTGGGGTTCAGGGAGAAGACTAGCCTCTTGGTATGACGATCAAGTTCTTCTGGCTAATTTTTGGAAGCATCAGAGGCTACTGAGCTCAGGGCACTGGATCTGGGATACCTTGAGCGTAGTTCAGGGATGGGGATATTGGAGCTAAGGGTAGTGTCCTATGGGTTCTGTGCCTGAAGGAGATGGGAAGAAAACAGGAAGAAGCTAATTAAGACAAATTAGTCTCTACTGCCTGCCCCGTTTTCCTGTGCTTCTTGTGATGTTTCTATAGTGTGGCTCAAATAGCTAAGTTATCAGTCTTTCTTAGGCTTGGTTTCCCTGGCACTGCATCTTCAACAACTAAGTTCCTCCCCTCTCCTCCTCTTGTGATTCTTCCAAACAATAACAATGATAACATAATAGTACTAGGTAGATTTATGTATTTTTTCCACTTTGTATGTGTCGTTTTCTTGAATCCATATAGCCTTGTAAAATACCATTTGGGATCCTTTAATAAACACCCATAAATAGAGGCTCAGAGAGGTTCCTTGTCCTGCCTCATGCCACACAGCCACTCAGTCACTGTGCCAGAACCCAATTCTAGTTGCTTGACTCTGCCCCATTCTGTGCCACCTCTCCAAATCATTCCCTAATTAGTCTATTTAACGACTCTCTGTCAAGCTGGCTTCAGTTGCCCTCGTAAAGACAAGCTTGAGTGAAATCAAATGATTTTGCTGTTGAATGAAAACATTTGCACGATGCTATTTTCTAAGCCGTCCTCACATATGGGTCTCTTGGCTCAGGCAGCCACTCCAGGTTTGGGGAGGGTTGTGGAGGCGGAGGAGGGATAGGATTCCTTCCTTGTCTCAGGTGAGCCACTTAGAAATCCCAGAGCCTGGCAGCATGTCCCTTGCAGGGTGAGTGGGTCTAGGGAAGGAGGCAGAGGAAGCCCCCCTTTTGGGAAATGTCCACAGCTGAAGGATAGCTCTTGACCCACAGTTCCCAGTGGCCTTTCCCTAAGCAACCCACAGGAAGACAAACTGGATCATTCAGTCAAGAAAATTAACAAGTGCTGCAGTATGGTGGCCATACAGCAGTTCATAGCCCATGGCTTTAAGGAGTTACCTTCTAGTGGGTGATAGTCAATAAACAAAGTAAACTATACAGTGTGTTAGAAAGCGCTAGGGAGAAAAGTAAAACAGAAAGGGCATAGGATGTGCTATGGGTGGGTTTGCAGTTTACATAGGGCTCTCTGTAACCTAGCAGGCTTTTATTTATTTTTCAAGATGTGCATTCAGTTAACAAAAACCAACCAACCAACCACAAAAAAAATCACCACCAGGACCTACACAAGGGCAGGTAGAACTATGTACCAAGCCTTCCATGAGAGAGAGAGAGAGAGACAGAGAGAGAGAGCGAGAAATGAATGTGTAAAATGAAAACTTCAAAGAAAGCTTTTGCCCCAGGCAAGTGTTAGGTCACCTTTTCTCACCTCAGCCTCACCCCCAGACCAATGGGGTCCTTAACTCAATTGCCTGTCCGCTTCCATCATATGAAACTAGAGAAAGAAGAGCAATTTAAGTTTAAAACAAGCCTTTCTATGTCTTCTCTGTAGCACACAGCATCAGGCTAGTTGTAGGTTTTTTAAAGGTAGATATTATTTATTCAATTGGGGAAGTTCCTCTCTATTCCTAGGTTGCTGAGAGTTTTTTTTTTAAATCAGGAATAGAGGTTGGATTTTGTCAAATGGTTTTTCCTCATTGATTGATATGATCATAGGATTTTTCTTCTTTAGTCTATTGCTGTAATGGCTTACATTGAGTGATGTTCTAATACTGATCAAGCCTTTCATATGGGATAAATCCCATTTGATTGCATTGTATTTTTTATACATTGTTGGATTTAATTTGCTAATATTTGTTGAGGGCTTTTGCATCTATGTGCATGAGAGATATGGTCTGTAATTTTCCTTTCTTGTAATATTTGGTCTTGGGTACAGTAACTACCATTACAGTAGTTGTGGTCTCAGATTACTTCTGTTTTCTAGAAGAGATTACAGAGAATTGGTATCATTTCTTTCATAAATGACTGGTAGAATTCACAGGTGAAACCCTCAGGTCTGATGATTTCTTTTTTAGAAGGTTATTAATTATTGATTCAATTTCCTTAATAAAAATAGGGTTCTCTAAGTTATTTATTTCTCCCTGTGTGAATTTTGCTAGTTTGTGCCTTTTAAGGAATTGGTCCATTTATATAAAGTATCAAATTTGTGGGCATAGAGTTATTTGTAGTATTTATTTAGTATTTTTTATGTCAATGGAATCAGTAATGATGACCACTCTTTTATTTCTCATATTGGTAATTTGTGTTTCTCTTTTTTCCCCCTTGGTTATCTTTACTAGAAGTTTGTCATTTTTACTGATCTTTTCAAAGAGCAAGTATCAAGTTTTAATTTTACCTACTGCTTTCCTATTCTATAATTTCTGCTCTATTTTCTATTTCATTTTTTTTCTGCTTGCTTTAAATTTAAATTGTTCTTCTTTCTCTAGTTCCATAAGGTAGAAGCTTAGGTTATTGATTTTAGGTCTTTCTTGTTTTCTAACATATACATTTAATGCTATAAATTTCCCTTTAAATACTGCTTTGGCTACATTTGTCAAATTTTGTTAAAATGTATTGTCATTTTAATTTAGTTAGAAATATTTAAAAATTTCTCAAGTCTTCATTTTTGACCCAGTGTTATTTAAAGTATGTTGTTTAATTTCTAAATATTTGGGATTTTTTACAGCCACATTTTTGTTAGTGGTGTGTAGTCTAATTCCATTGTGTTCTAAGAATATACTTTGTATCATTTCCATTTTTTTATTTGTTGAGATACATTTTATTAAGGAACACTGAATTTGTTAGTTTCTCCAGTGTAGTCCATCCTGGTAAACATTCCATGCCACCTTGGGAAGGATGTGTATTCAGCTGTTGTTGGGTGGAGTGTGAGGTCAGTTTTGGACCTAGGCCAAGAACACTGGGTTCCCCACTTTCCCTCTCAGCCCAGAAGTTGAAGTTGGTGTCTGTCCTCCCAGTAGGGAAGCCCCTGGGATGGCTGAATGCCACGTTATGGTAACTTTCAGACAAGCAACCAGGTCACAGAAAGCATCAGAAGACCAGAGTCAGGAGGACAGGAAGGCATTGGGTGCTGGGTCATAGGGGTTGTGGGTGGAAGCACCATATAATTAAGCGTATCCTGTGTTCTTACACCTGTGCTTGGTAGTTTTTACATGTGATTTTGTGTATTCTATACCAGTGCTTTCCAAAGTAGGTATGATAGTTTTATGTATCAACTTGACTGAGCTAAGGGATGCCCAGATAGCTAATAAAACATTATTTCTGGGTGTATCTGTGAGGGTATTTCTGGAAGAGATTAACATTCGAATCAGTGGACCCAGTAAACAAGATCTGCTCTCACCAAGGAGGGTGGGCATTGTCCAATCTGCAGAGGGCATTAATAGAACAAAAAGGCAGAGGAAGTCTCTCTTCTTGAGCTGAGCCATTCTTTTTCTCTCACCCTTGGACATTGGAGCTCCTGTTTCTTCACCCGTTGAACTCTGGGAGTTAACACCATTGGCTCCCCTGGTTCTCTGGTTTTCAGACTTGAACTGAATTACATCTTGAACTGATTACTGGCTCTTTAGCTTATAGATGACAGATCTTGGGACTCCTTGGCCTTCATGATTGTGAAAGCCAATTCCCATAATCAATCTCTTCTTATATATCTTTATATATCCCATTGGTTCTATTTCTCTTGAGAACCCTAATACAGCACAATACATCCAGGGGGTAGACAAGGCATTCCACTGGGTGGTCAGAACAAAATATTAGTTCTGTTTTTATTTTTGAATCTCATCTTTTTACTGTTTCTATTTTGGCATATATTTAAAAATGTATGGAACATACAGTACAGAATTACAAAGCAGAGAGAGACTAGTTGTTACTACTGCCTCTGCTGCAAACCCCTGTCTAGCCGCCATCATCTCATGCTATGATTATTGCAGTAGCCTTGAGTCCATTCTCTCTGTGTTTACACCATGCGATCCTGTTGCACATAGTCAGGCCATGGCCCTTCTCCTCAGACTTCCCGTCTCATGCCAAGTAAAGCCAAAGCCTTTGAGCTTGTCTTCCCTCCTGCCACTCTCACCCATTCCCAGCCCCCACTTGCACAAGTCTCCTCGCTGCCCCAACCTGCTCCCAGCGCTTTTGTAGCAGGGTTGCCTCAGCCTGGAATGCTATTTCCTCAAATCTACTCAACTTGCATTCTTAATTTCTTCAAGCCTTAAATTTGCATCCCATTGCATTTCCTTCTCCCCCTTCCTGCTTCATTTTTCTCATAACACTTACCATTGTCAAATTTACTTATTCATTTTGTTTATTGGTTATAGTCCCCCAACTGGAATATAAGATACGAAGAACAAGGTTTACATTTTGGTCCTGCTGTACCTCTGACACATATGTAGAAAGTCCTCCATGAATATTTGTTGAATAAATAAAAGAATAAGTATGATCTTGTTGACTGATGGGGTGCAAAGGGAAAACATTACCTAGCTCAGAGAAGTGATACTGAGTTCATGCCATGAGTTGAGACAGAGCTGGGTTCAGGGCTCTCTGATGTCAGAACTCACACCACCCCATGTTGCTTTTCAGGAATAGAGAGAGAGGGGGAGAGAGGGAAAGAGATTGGAAGAGGTAGAGAAAGAGGAAGAAGGAAGGAGTGGAGGGAGGGAAAAGAGGAAGAGAAAGGATGAGACTGTGAATGAGAATGAGAACTGAACTTAAGAGAAATCATTAGGCCCAAGGAGAGCCACACCCTGTCACCAGGCAGTTCTTTTGGGACAAGACATCTTCATTCCCTCAGGGCCTTCAAAATCTGGTCTCTGGAATGTTTTAGAGTAAGTTTGAGGTTCTTTATCTCACCCAAGTTCTCTAAAGTTGAGTCTCAGGCCACTGGAACCAGATCCTCAACCTCCCCCAGTACGGTGACCACTGTCATCTTTATTGCAGGATTTCTCTTAGTGAGACAAAGGGCCTCTCTGCCACTGGGAGAGGATTCATCTTCCTATCCTCCTCCATGAAAAAGGTAGGGTGTGCTAGCCCCAAAAGCTCAGCACCCAGCAAAGCAAAAGGAAAGAGAAGTTCTGTTTCAACATCCCCCAGCGTCCTTCTGTTCTCCAGGTCTTTCCTTCCCCAGGGCCCGGTTTCTTTCTTTCCATTCCTTTGCTCCCCCAGCTTTGCTGCCTGGGATCTGGTCTTCTCCACTGGACTATTGTTGGCTGAGCTCCAGGTGTCTTTTTTCCTTTCAGTTGCTACCTTTGCTTATGAGCATCTTCTATCTGATGATGACATACCAAACCCAGGGTCTGCAACAAGAGGAGGCCTGGAAGGTGCCACATGCGTACTGGGCTTGTAGGCTGGTCATACCATGCACTGAAAGTAATTTCGGCAGAAAACAGGTTAGAACCAGGCAGTCCCATGAAATTCAAGATGTATACACCTTGGGACATTGGAATTATGTTACCATAGCATAAAACTTCAGGAGTCCCCTCTGGATTCTAATAAATCTGACCTTGCCCCAACTCTACCCACTACTCTAGGAAGGATATCTGGAGCCTATCGAGGGCAGAACAGGCTTCAGTAATGGACTCCCACTTTGAGGAATTGATGTGTTGGGTGTAGGAATTTCGGTAAAGACTATAACAAAGGGAAACTGTCTGAGAAGGAGGTAAGCATAATGAACAAAGTTGGCCCAAGAGTCTGCAGGAAGGTCCAGAAAAGTGGGACAAAGGTCAGGAATATACCGTTACTGGAACATCTATTTACATAATCCTATTACAAATATTTGAAAGGTAGGAAATTCTTGTTGTATTTAATAAAAATAAAGAAGAAAATTGCCTAGAACAGATCTACCCAATGGAAATATAATGTGAGCCACATATATAATTTACAGTTTTCTAATAGTCAAGTTAAAAAATTAAAATTGAAAAAGAATCAAGTGAAATTAATTTTAATGACATATTTTCATGGACCTAATATAACCTAAATATTATCATTTCAGCATGTAATCACTAGTCAAATATTAACGATTTGTTATGTATTTTTCTCATACTAAGTCTTTGAAATCCTTTGTGTATGACACTCACAGTCCGCCTCAGCCCTGACTAGTCACATTCCAAGTACATGGTAGTTGCATGTAGTTAGTGGCAATTGTACTGGACAGCACAGGTCTACACGGTCCTTCTTCCTTCTCTAAAGTCCTCGTTCATTTTTTTCTTCCTTGTTGTAAGCACTTGCTGGTTTTGCTTGCTTTCTGTACTTGCATATCTACTGAATGCATGCTCATCTGTGGATTGGGCTAATGATTACAGAGAATTGGAGGATGGGGCTACATCCCTCTCTCTCTGTCTTCCTTGATTCAAGCCCTGAGAGGACAGACAGGTTATGGAGAATGGATGGTGGGTGTAGCACAGAGAATGACATGATTATGTGTCGCTGTCTGATTTTAGGTTTAATGGCTGCACCTCTCTATTCCTCTGTTTCTTCTTCACTAAATGGGGACAGTGGGCTCATTTATCCCAGCCTCCAGGGTTTTTATGAGGATAAAGGAACACTGGATGTAAAGGATGTTTGAAAAGGTGAAGACACTACACATGGAAGTCAGGGTGTAGTTATTATTTTATGATCATTGAAATTAGCTGGTTCCTCTTTCCCCCTTTGTGTGAAGGTGACCTTGTGGGCAGCAAGAAGCCATCGGAAATATATGCCTGAGAATTACACTCCTGTTGAATTTGGAGGGGTGATGAGTATATGTGTATGGGTGAAGGAAACTAATGGAACTGGATCTTGAAGCTATCTAAAAAAGATGTCCCCCTTTGTGTGTAAGGCCATCCAAGAAAGCCATCTAGCTAGCAGAACTTTCTGCTCAGAGAGGTCTTTAAAGTAAGCAAGTCTGGCAGTTAAAACTATCAGAGGCAAATCTGTCTTATCTCAGTGTTTGGTGGCTGCGAATTCCAAGGACCCACTGACTTGTGTTACCAACTAAGGAGCATGTCTTTCCCTGGGGCAGATGCTGAGAAACATCTGGTCTAGTCCTCGCCCCGTCCTCCTGCACCTGGTGTGTCTTCCTTACTGTGAAGGCGCTTGCTTGCAAAGGGGTATTGTCTTGTTAGGCAGACAGTTTCTTCTTGGAGTTAAACCTGCACTTATTTATCTGGTCTCACGCTTGAGGCAGTCAAGTGCTGGGGAGGAGAGGTGGTGGGTGGAGATGAGCACACCTGTGTGTGCAGTAAGAGCAGGTGTATCTGATGGAGACCTCAGGAGTAATAACACGGAGCTGCTCCTCTCTCATGGATTTTGCATGTAAATGGCATCAGCGCCACCTTGCCACACCGCTGCCCTTGGGGCTCTCCCTTGGGCACCTGTCTGGGATCCCACCTTCATTCTTCTCTTCCCCTTCAGTTTGTCAGGTAGGCTATTGCCAGATTGATGTTCCAAAATGGACCCTCCTTTGAAGTCTCCACTAGTTCTGTGCCATTGTGATAAATCCACTCCTGGCTGGACTCAGGAGACGTCTGCAGTGTGGCTTCTGTTTCCATTTTCTCTGGGTGGATGGTCTGTTTTCCACTGAACAAGCTTTGTTGACCCCATAGGCGTGTTTTTGCCCTTCCTAATCCAGAACTTCTCCCACAGAGTGACTGACAGTGTCAGTTTGCCTGGGATGCAGGACTCTTGACGCTCAAATGGGTAAGGTGCAGGCAAACCAGGATGGGTCGTTCACCCCCTCCCACACCATCTCTACCTGTTGCCACTTTGCTCATTTTATTAATTTGTTTGTTTATTTATTTATTTATTTATTTATTATACTGGGGATTGAACCCATGGGCATTCTAGCTCTGGGCTACACCCCAGCCCGATTTTATTTTATTTATTTTGAAACAAAATAAATAAAGTTGCTGAGGCTTTCCTTGTACCTGCAATCCTCCTGTCGTAGCTTTCTAAGTACTGGGATTGTAAGTGTGTGCCACCACGCCCGGCACTTTGCTAATATTTGCTGGATTCCTGTTGGGCCTCTGAGCTCTGGGACTCATGGTGTTCATAGGACTCAGACTGGTTAGATCGTCTTTTGTTATAGGTCATAGGTGTTTACTTCCTCATCTAAAGTGTAAGTAACTTGAGGACAAGAAACATGTTTTTCTCTTTGAATCCCTGGGACCACCTGGCACAGGGACTTTCATGTGGTATATATTCAGATCTTATTAGATGCCTGAATGAGTGGCGAATGGGATTATATACTTGATGTGAGAGAATGTATTAGAACTACACTGATGGCTTTTTTTTTTTTTTTTTGCAGTACTGGGGATTGAACGCAGGGGCGTTCTACCTCCGTGCTACACCCTCGGCCCTATTTTTTATACTTTATTTTGAAACCGGGTCTCACGAAGTTGCAGAGGGCCTCACTAAGTAGAGAGAGAGAAAGACAGCGAGAGGGAGAGAGAGCGAGATAGCTGAGGCTGGCCGTGAACCCGGATCCTCCGGTCTCCGCCTCCCAAGGTACTGGGATTACAAGCGTGCGCCACCACGCCCGGCCCAACTGATGGCTTTTAATTAATTTTACTTATTGCAAAATAACCAACTATCCTTTTGCAGAATATTTGGAAAAAATAGAAAAGCGTGCCACCATCTGGAGATAATTGCTATTAATATCTTCATGTCTATTTCTCCAATATCTTCCCATTCTTCATTCCATCTATTGATTCAACCATCATCTATCTCTATATCTTTTTACAAAAACTTGGGTACTTGGGTCTTATAGAACATATAGCTTTTTTTGAGGGGGGACTGGGGATGGAACCTAGGGGAGTTCTACCTCTGAGCTATACCCCTAGCCCTTTTGATTTTTTATTTTGAAACAGGGAGAGTCTCGCTAAGTTGCTGAGGTTCTCACTAAATAGCTGACTAGCCTTGAACTTGTGATCCTCTTGTCTCAACCTCCCAAGTACTTGGATTACAAGCAAGTGCTTCCATGCCTGCTTGAACATATAGCTTTATATAAATTCTTAGAGATCTAAATCTATATATCTTTCAAACATATATATATATAAAACACATTTATACATTGCATATATACACATATATTTCCTTAACATATATATAAAAGTCCCACCTACCTACCTACCTACCTACCTACCTCATTCTATTTGTACCACCGGTTTTTATTTTCTTTTTTAACCAACCCCCCATTGTTGGACATTTAAGTTTGTTTCAGAAATTTTGCTGTATGGCTCTATGTTTGTTCCATCCCTCACTTTTTTCCTAAAATATATCCTTAGAAGTAGAATTTCTGGGTTAAAGACTTCTGAGCAACTTCACAAGTTGGGGCACTGCTTGTAGTTTGCAGGTTCCTCCTGATAGAAGAAGGGAACTCCAGAGGCTAAACCTTTTTTAGGCCTCAACTTTAGCCATGACCTTCCAGTTCTAGTGATGTTCTAAGACTTGGGAATAAGAGGTTTGAAGAGAATGAGTTTTACTGCAGGGCTGAGAAAACCCAGGCAAGGCTGAGAATGAACTCAGTTCATTCATGGTTGATCTGGATTCTGGGAGTCTGTATGTCTGACAAGGGCATAGGAGGATGATTCAAGCTAGGCAGGTGGTTGGGTACCAGCTTAGGCCAGTGTGAAAAGCAGCCTGGGAAACGTCAGGACAAAGCCTTTGAATTTGGAGATGTACTACACTAAACATGAGGATCTTGAAACTGATGGAGCCTGCCTCAGACACGAGGCCTTTTGCACTTGTCCCTCCCGAAATCGAGGACTGATTTCCACGATGGGGCTTCCTTGGGGCCTGCAGACTCAAAGAACATCTCTAACTAAGCCCTGGAAAAATCCAATGTCTTGCTAATCTTTCCCAGCTCTAGCTCATCTGAGCTTAGCCAGTGCTAGCAGAAGTCCAGACTCACTGGGAGGCTGGTCCTACAGGTCACAACCAGAGGTAGATTAGGGCTAATGATTGCAGTTGCCCAGCTCTGGTCATCTGGTTATAAGAGCGCTCCATCCACTTTAAACCAGCTCAAGTTTCGATCTCGACAGTTACATCCCAGGTCAGATGTTACATGTTGGTGTAATATAATGTTGCTGGTAATATTTGAAGATATCCTGGCAGAGTGGGAATGTTCTCGAAGACTGGAGACAGGCAGTTATTCCTATTTTCAAAATAGTTTTATGAACTACAGACTCATGAGCCAGTTTATAATCCTGAGCAATTTTCTAAAATAGATGATTTAAAAGATGGTTTTTGTAACCTTGGAAAAGCAAATAGTAATCACAAGAAATCATCATGGGCTAAATAAGGAGCAAGTCTTGTTCGGCTAACCTCATTCCTCCCCCCTCTGTTTTGCAGTAGGCATGTGTATCTTAATTTCAGCAAGGCATTTGAAAAGCCTCTCAGGATAACCTCGGGCTCAAGGCAGAGGGCTTTGGACTGATGAGTTATTTGTGGAACGCTATGCCCAGAGTACTTTTTAATGAAGCATTTTTAAGCCAGAGACAGGTTTCTAGAGCTACAAGGTTCTATTCTTGATCCTGTGCTGTTAACATTTCCTTTAATCAATGACAAAGAAAGAAATATGTAGGTGACATGAAGATGGGAGAGATAATGGATATGTTGGATGAAAGAATTCAGATCCAAATTGATTAGTTCAGGCTTGGGAAAACGAATTTAATTTATCAAAATGATGGTTAATAGGGTCATATGCTAGGTTTTATCCTTGCATTAAAAGAGTAAAACAACTGCTCAAGTGCACGAGGGAGAGATTCGGCTTACTCATATTTCAGAAGAAATTAAGTGTCAAATGAAGTATGTGTCTGGTTGCATGAATGGAACTACAGGACCTATGATGATGGAGAGGGTCCTTCTCCCCTGTCTCACCTGGAATGAGGTGGCTTGTTCTGGGCACAACACTTTGAAATAAAACAAAAGGCAGACAGCATATGGTAGGGGAAAGAACATGGTGACTTCCCAAATTGCCAGTACAGGCTGTGTGGGCCTTGGGGAATGAACTCAATCCTTTCAATCCTCAATTTAGTCATCAGTAAAATGGGGCAATAACAGTTACCCTATCAACTTTTATGAGGATTATAAAATTTGTGAAAATTGCTTAGAATATCAAGGCCTTGTTAAGACTTGGTGCTCAGCAAATCTTGAATTTCTTTTGGTTGTCCCTGCTAATGGGAACGAACGAGAATCTGAGAAGAGCTGACATTCACGTCGAGTGAAAATTTGCAGGCTGGAGAAGGGTGGATTTAGGGGCATCTGAGGTGGACATGCATGTGTGTTACCTACCAGACGCTGTCCTGAGTGATTCATGCCGATTATCTCCTTTACCCTGCTGAATTGTCCTGTGAAGTCGGTTCTATTTTCCTTGGCATTTTGCAGGTGAAGAAACAGAGTGCTGTGCCCAGAACGAAGGGAAGATGTGTTTGGACCAAGCCTTCACTGTTAATCAAGGGCACAGCTGGAATCAGAGCTTGCTTTTTCTGCCTCTCAGCACTACCATGTTGCATCTCTTTGCATTTTAGAAGGATCTCGAAAGTTGGCAAGGTGTTAGGGAAGGTGTTTGTGGTGAATAGAGAGAGCCACCTGCACTGGGCTCCAGAAGATGTCAATCTGAGTCCAATACTAGCCTCTGACAGGCTGAGCCGTCTCTACACTCTTCCCATCCCCGCCAGATAGTCTTCAGCTGGGCCCTTAGGACAATTTTCTGGACAATTGCTAGTATCTGTTTCAGGTTGAGAGAAGCAGCCACTGGCCTTCTAGTTGTCTCTGGGGGTGGCCTGGCCAAGGGGCCAAGGTGAATCGGATGCATGGTGTATTTATCATGGTTGGAAGGGTAGGGACTGTGTGAGTGAAAGCAATCCCAGTGACAGCTAGAAGCTGCCTGGCTATCTAGTGTCATCCCCGCTCCCCATCTCCCTTGCCCTGTTCCTGCTGACATGACTGGCTTGTGACCACACCTGGAGGGGACTTTTGAGAAACATCATCACTCTCTAAACATTCACAGCTGCACTGAGAAGTTGCTTTTCTGGGATGGAGCATAAGATATGATCCTTGGGAATATCATGGTGACCCTTTTACATGGTTTTCTTGGGTCCCAGCCAGGGGCAGAGAGGCACAGAGATGTGTTTTCTTAGTCTGCATCTTCATTTACTGAGTCATGTGGGAGAAAAATCAGGGCTCAGGGTCTAACTTCAGATGATCTCTAGTCCAGGAGTCTTTGCTGGAGAGTCTTCTAGAAAAGTTACCTAAACCCTGACTCCCAACTCTGATTCTCCCTTTCAACTTGCTTGGGAGCCTCGGTTTCCCCATCACCTTTCATCCACACTCCAGACTCTAGGATCCGGCTTGCACGGCTGGCTTTGAGACACACTGTTGTGTCTCTGATGTCCTCAGTACTTGTAGGACTTACACGTGTTTCCAGTTTACTCTGTAGCCTGCCTGCTCCTTACAGCTGCTCAGGTGATCAGTACCATGCATGTCTACTGAATGACGAGTAGCTTAGGGGCAGGGTGGCTGATTCCTGCAACTCGCCTGTGCCTGATGCTCAGCAGATACTGTTAAATGAATGAATGAATGAATGAATGAATGAGATTCAGTGAAAGGGAAAACACCAGTTGGCTCCATGTAGCCTTTCATTTGCCCCTGGTTGTTTCATGTTGGTGACTTACTGATGTGGCTTTTGAGCTATGGGCTCAGAAGCCAGAGGCCTGGATTCAGATCTCTGCCCTTCCACTGACTTGGACACATGGTTAAATTCCCTAAACCTTAGTTTCTTAAGCACTGGAGATGATATCACGGAGTGTTTGGGAGGATTAAATGGAGATTATGAACACATGCCAATAACAACAGACACTCAGGAAACAGTAGCAGCAGCTCAGCCGGGCGTGGCGGCACACACCTGTAATCCTACTACTTGGAAGGCTGAGACTAGAGGATCACAGGTTTGAGGCCAGCATCAGCAACTTAGCCAGACCCTCAGCAAGTTAGCGGGACCCTGTTTCAAAATAAAAAAAGGGCTGGAGGTGTAGCTTGGAGGTAGAATGCTCCTGGGTTTAACTCCTAGTACCTAAAACTAAACAAAGCAACAACAACAACAACAAAAACAAAACAACAAGAAAGAAAGAACTAGTAGTAGCTCTAGCGTAGATATCAGATATATTACCATTTCTGGTCTAGTGTTTAATTGGCCCTCAGTAAATCTATCTTGAGTGCTTATTGGATAAAAACCCCAGCATATACAAAGAAGGCAAGCAAGGGCTCAGCAAAGGGGTCTGACACATTTAATAAAACAGGGCTGAGTCAGCTCAGAGGCTTAATAGCAGACATTTTGGGTACAAAGAGAAAAACAAACAGGAGGTCAGGGCTATTGTTCCATCAGTGTTCTGTCGTCTCTGGACATGATGTTCTAAACTGGTGCTTGTGTTTGAAAGGCGAGTCACTCCAGGACAACACTGCTTTTAAAGATCATCATAGAGGATGGTGAGAGAGGAACACTCAGAACCAGGCTGTGCTGTAGGAAGTAAAAATGCCAAGTGCCTTTGCTGTCCCCAGAGGGGGCATGGGCAGTATCAACTTACTAGAAAGATGAACTCCCATCTGGGCCTCCTCCACTGGGGTCATACTCTGCTTTTGCATGCTTACACGCTACTGCTGCTGCTGCTGCTGCTGCTGAAAAGCCTGTATCTTGGGCTAAAATATGCAGAATGTGGAGCAGAGGTATATTATCACTGCCCTGAAAAAAAATAGCCACGCTAATAAGCAGGATTGGGGAGCCACAGCATGGCTTTGACATCTAGAGGGGCTGTTTGATTTGGGAGCTCCATGCAGACATTCTGAGCACAGCCTGGTGTACCTAGGATGCTTTGGGGCGGGGGAGGGGATAAAGGTGAGGGTGACCAGATCCAGGAAGGCCCAGTCTTCAGGGGAGAAGGAGACCCGTCTTCAGACCCCAGTCCTGGGCTCTGGTGTCTGAAGGTCCAGGTGCTGAGTGAACAGTGGAGAAGGGAGCCCAGAGTCAGTGTGGGGGTGAGTCAGGCTACAGGCAGCCTGCAGTAAACAGGCTGGTTAATCAGGAATGGATTCAGTTTCCCTACAAGAGCTGCTGTGGATTGTCATGGGCATCAGTGAAGGCATAATAACAGCCCTTGAACTTGCAGACTGCTTTGTGCATCTGAAAATGCTCTGTATCTATGAGCTCTCTCATGCTCCCGGGAACCCAGAGAGGTGGGGAGGACAGGCTCTGCTCCTCCCTCAGCAGAAGTACAGAGTGCCCAGGGGCCACGCAGGACCCCCAAGCTAAGTCCCCTGATGCCCACCCTAATTTCTATAATTTGTTCATTCATTTATTAATTCATCAAATCTTTGGGCACTTTTTTTTCATGCCAAGCACTGAATTAGACTTAAGGAATGTAGGGAACAGAGTCTTGCCTTCAGAATAATCCAAAAGCTTATGTACTTAAATAAAGCAGTTTTGGGATGTTTCTTCTTCTTTTTTTTTTTCCTCTGAGAAGTACCAAGTTTGATGCTTTGCTGTGATTCCCATGGATTTTAGTTTGTATTTCCTCAATCCTTATCTTGGGGCACGAGAGGAGAAGGGGGTCCTCTTTGTTGAGCAAGCCTGCAAACCCATTCCCCGTTTATGGGGGGAGCTCCATTTCTGGCATCCCTTATGAACATCAGGGCTCTGGTTTTCCCGATGATGCTGTAAGATGCCTGTATGACCCAGGACACACCATAAGCTTCTAAAGGTTCCCAGTGTCCTGCTTATTTTGGCAACCTGCTCTCACACACGCACTCTTTATTATAACTATGAACTTCGGTAGTTCTGTACACTTTAGTATGACTTAGTCAGTGGTCTGTTCTTTTAGCTCTGGGAGAAATTACAGTGGTGAGATATTTTTTATATATAAAATATATATGCTGGAGCCCCTAGAGATACAAGGAGACTTCCTAGGGCAAAAGGGCTGAGAAAGCAACAGAGAAAGCTCAGGCACCAAAGACCAACCGTTTCTTTAGTAATTGGCTAAGAGTAGACCTTGGTCCTATCTTCCCATGTAGATTGAAAGAGCTTCAGGCACCTGGTTTGCATTTCTTCCTGAGAAGCAGTTGCTAAGCACCAAGAACACAGAAGCCGCGGTGGCTGTGCAGGGGCCTCAGGCAGGGCTCTGCATGCTGTCCGTGCTCAGTCTGGCCTTAGCAACGAGGCAAAGGCAGTGAGAAAGAGTCGTGACGGGTCCCCACGTGGGCAGAGGGCCTCAGCTCAGAAGCCCCTCTGCATAGCCTGCACTGATACTGCCTTCCTTTGACAGGAGAGCCACGTTCTGCAGCGAAAAGCACATCCTTGGTTAGTGTGAGCCACACCTTGCTTCCAGCTTAGGCACTGATAACTTTGTGACCTAGACCAAATGATTTAACCTCTCTGATCACTGGAGATAAAAACCAAACTGGACTCCTACATGTGATGGGAGTTATTACATGAGATAACATATATGCAGGGCCTCTGATGAACTGATTATGAAGACACCTGGCAAACTAGTTTTCTTTTACAAATTTTTTTTTCTTTGCAGTTCATTTATAAATCCTACCCTTTAAAGTATTTGGTTCAGCCGGGTGTGGTAGCACACGCTTGTAATCCCAGTACTTGGGAGGCTGAGACAGGAGGATCCGGGTTCGCGGCCAGCCTCAGCTACTTAGTGAGGCCTCCGCAACTCAGTGAGACCCTGTTTCCAAATAAAGAATAAAAAATAGGGCTGGGGGCATAGCTCGGAGGTAGAATGCCCCTGGGTGCAATCCCTAGTACCGCAAAAAAAAGAAAAAAAGTATTTGGTCAGAAATTCTTTTCCCCAGGACGGGTGAAGCATAAATTCAAGAGTTGGTGAAGAACATTGAGAAAGAGAAGGGCTCCTTCCAGAGGGGGCTGTCCCCTGTGGATTCCCTTTCACGCGGCCCTCCTGCCTGGCGCAGGTCGGCGGGCAGGGGGCCCGGCTGCTCCGGAGGAAGCCGTACCACTATATTGTTCTTGGCACTTATGCCAGCCATTCAGGGCTCTCAAAAAATTGGCTTAGGAAATAGTTTGAAAGTTATTACTTGGGATTCAGGAAACTCCAGGTGGCTTTTGAGAGCTGCCCCCAAATGCAGCCGGAGAGGCGTCCTCAGCTGTTCACTTTCAGGACTTTCATTATTTTTCATGTTTATTTCGGGCTGGAGCCAGAGCTGGGGTATTCATGAGCTCTCACTGTCTGACTTTTTACCAATCCCTTTGTTTCTCTGGGAGAGAAAGAAGCTTGCTCCCCAACCTCCTCTGCCCCACCATAGGGTTCAAGGAAACCAGCCCTTGTAATTGTAAATTACCTGTGAAAAAGACAAAGCCCTCAGCTCCCTTCCTGGCTGAAGTTTCGAGATCAGCGGTGATAGCAGAAATTAATGAAAGCTGCTGCTGAGCCTCTGGCCTGTTGGTGGCTGCAGAGAAGAAAAGGCAGCAATGGAGGGAGGCTTCCGGGATGAGCATGCCGATAAGGATTTTTGTTTGGGATGCCGTTATTACACATGCCACGGGGGCCAGCCAGGCCTCAGCTTTCATGGAACTGGTTCTGATTTGCTAAAAACCCATTTGCTTTTCTTGCAAAATGTGACCTCCTTCCCTCTCCTCTGACTACCTCCTCTCCCAAGAGAAAAAAGAAAAAAATCCCGCCCTCCAAACATGACACAGTAGTAGCCCAAGGTGAAGCCAAGTGTCTGAATCCCTCTTTTCTTCTTTTTTTGTAGCAGAATGAGGCTGGGTGAAATCATATTTTCTTTCATCTCAGCTCATCCCCTTGGGCTGATGTTAAACAGCTGTCATATTGGGCTGCCTAGGAATCCACTTATGAAACAAACCAGCTAGCCTTCTTAATTGTCCTCCTGTGACTAGACTAAGTGTGCTGTCCTGATTCTTGAGCGCTTGGGTTCCTGGGCCTTGGGCCTGTGAGTGTCATCCCCGAATGTGGCTAGTTGTCCTTGATCAGATCCTCTTGTGAACGCATGGGTGGGACTCGGAAGGGCACAGGAGGGGGCTGAGCTTGTTAAAATCGAAGGGGTTTTGTGTTCAGGTGGAAAGGGATGCTTTCTCCTTCATGTTCTGGAATCTGCCTGAGAGAAGTAAACACACCAAGTGGAAACCATACCCTCCACGTGGCGCTCACACACATGTGTTTTGCTGCAGGTGAGGCTGTGTTTTGAAGTGTAGTGACACGTCGTTATTCTGTCAAGATTTAGGAATCCGTTTTAATTGACACTGACGGATTTAACATTTGTGATTTGGGATATTATTGTTAGTATCCCCAGAGACCCATGGCATTATAGTAATTTCTCATTACCTTGATAATTTTGTGGTTTGTTCAATTAGGTAGTTTTTATGGTTTCTCTTTGGGGAGTGAGTCCTTTTGAAGTCTGTTTCCCTTGTACTCTTGGCAAGTGAACCTTTTCTTTTCCTTTCAAAACGCTTCTATCTCTGAATCTTCCTTTGACATTTGCAACTGGAAAGTTGATTGGCTTATTTGTTATCTTCTTGCTTCATAGTGCAGGTTTTGAGTGTGAGGGCTTTTTCCTTATTCATAACTCACCCATACGTCTGTGACATTGACCCTGACCCCACCCAGCCATTCTCTAGATACAGAGTGTTGATTCATCCTGAAGCAGCATTTCATGGGCGTAGGCTCTTAGGAACACCTGATAGCATCCGAAGAACAGAGGAATAGCTGAGCCAGTGGTTTTCCCCATTTTCCTTTTCTTTTTGGATGGGGTTTACATGACTTCGTGTGGGGGCTGTTTGTTTTATCTATAGGGGGCTGCATCATCTATAGCTTCCTTGTGACAGATCTCCATGGGTCCCATGTTCTCACTGTTTCCTGGAACCCAGGGCAGAAGAGCAGATGGAAAGTTCTGAGGCAGACACATCTTTGAGTGCACATAGAGGACAACTATCGGAGGCATAGACAAATGAAGTGGCTTTCAGATCACATTCCAGGAAAATCGTCACTTTCTGCAAATGTGGTTCCACAACCCAGAACAAACAGCAACTTCCCATCTTCCCCTGAGACTCACAACCCTGAACCCAAGGTTTAAAGATACTGGGAAAGTTTCTTAGCAACAGGAAAATTCTCTGCAAACTCCTCCAGAATGTTTATCTGACTCCCTACCTCCTCCCAGCCCGAAGGGAAGACAGCGGAACCCCAGACACAAGCTGCAGGGACGAATGTCTCAGGGTTCTCTGGTGGTCTCTTTTGGTCATTCATACCTCTGACATCTGCATATCATTAGAAAAGATGAGGAAGCCTTTGGCTGTGATTGGATCCAGACTCAGATACACATAAAACTTCAAGATCTAGTAGTGCATGGTCAGCACAGGTGTGGTTACTCAGTCTCAGCCACTGGCTGCTGCAGGGACAGTTTGATCTGGGTCATCTGGATTTGAGCAGTGTTAAGACACTGAAGAAAAGCGAAAAGACCAACCCCGCTCTCTTTTGCTAGGTGCCTGATACAAGGAGAAACAGAAGTTGTGTTTTGCCTCCTGAGGAATCCACAGCCACCCAGAGCAGAGGCCTCCAAGGTCCAGATCCAGCATTTATTCACTGGCCCCACTCTCTTTCCCTTCTGCACATCAGCTAAGACAGCAGATGTATGCCTACAAGAAGATCTCCACTCGTGACTGAATCCATGTGATTCCTACCTATGATTTGGGTGTGAACAATGACGTGGTACAAATGCAGTGTAGAGGTGGGGACCCTGCAGCCAGGGGAGATGGAGTTGCCCCGCAACATCTAGGACTTTTTAGAGTTGGCTGCCCCTCCTGTCCTCTGTCCCTAATGGGGGACAAGTGGAACCACGGCCACATTATAGAGGCCTTCTTTATATAGATAGTTCATCCTCTGGGGTTCTAAAAAGAAAAAAGCTCTAGAGGTAGATGCAGGCTGACTGGAAGACAAACGAATGTTTCTTGAACACATGACATTTTTCTTTTTCTTATAAATTTTGGGACTCCATAAAGTATACAGTTTTTTAGTGATGAAAGTGTCATTCTCCTCATAGTTTGCAAGAGGAAACAGTGGCGACCAGCAGGGGGCAGTCTGCACCTCAGGGACTGCTATGTTTAGGATCCTTTGCACATGAGAAGGGAGCATTGTCAGATTTGAGGATAGGAAACCCAAGTGACCAGATAGATGTGCCTGTCATTTAACGTCACTCCTGAAACCTAGCGGGTGGAGCCAGAGCACTTGTAGAGTACTTCCTGAAAAAATGAGAGCCTGCTGCATAGGGAGAAAAGAGCATACTTTGTGGGGATAGTAGGACACTTGTATTGATCCTTATATTCACTGACTTTGTCCTGGATTTCTAACTTATTGGCTAAGAAGCATCAATTCAGTCTCTTTTCTCCTGTGCCCCATACTGGAATTCTATTTTCCAAGGTTCCTTCTTTTGTCATTTTCTTTCTGTTTCAAGAGCTTTCTTTCATCTTTTAGGACAGACCTTCTGGTGACAAGTTTTCTTTCATTTGAGAATGTTTGGATCTGCTCTTTCATTCCTGAAGGATATTTTTGCTGGGTACAAAATTCTTTGCTGATCATTCTTTTCTTTCAGCACTTGAAAAATGTTGTGGGTCTTCTTTCTGGCCTCCCTGGTTTCAGATGAGAAATTCACTGTCATTCAAATTGTTTCCCTACTATATGTAAGGCAGTATTTCCTTCCTTCACCTTCCAAGATTTTGTCTTTGTCTTTCAGAAGTTTGATTGGGATATGTCTTGGTGTGAATTTATTTGGATTTATCCTGTCCTGTATGGGACTTGCCAATCTTAAATCTTTAGGTTTGTGTCTTTTGCCATATTTTGGAAACTGTCAGTCATTATTTCTTAGCTCAACCTTTTTACTTCTCTCCTCTAGAACATTATTATTAGATCTTTGAATATTTCTACAGGTTTCTGATGCTCTGATTAGTTTTTTCAGTCAATTTTTCTCTTTCTGAAAAATAATTTCTGTTTTTCTATCTTCAAGTTTACTTTTCTGAGCTGGGTGTGGTGGCGCACGCTTGTAATCCCAGTACTTGGGAGGCTGAGACGGGAGAATTCGGGTTCACAGTCAGCCTCAGCTACTTAGTGAGGCCCTCTGCAACTTAGTGAGACCCTATTTCAAAATAAAAAATAAAAAATAGGGCTGGGGGTGTAGCTCGGAGGTAGAATGCCCCTGGGTTCAATCCCCGGTACTGCAAAAAAAAAAAAGGAAGTTTACTTTTCTTTCCTTTTTCCTCTCCAGACTGTTGTATGGCCCAGCCTTTGAGTTTTTAATTTTGGCTATTGTATTTCTCAGTTCTAAAATTGCCATCTGGTTCTTTTTTTATATCTCCCATTCCTTTCCTGAGACTTTCTATTTTTTTTCCCACGTGTTTCAAGTGTATCCGTAATTGCTCACTGTGGCATTTTTATGATAGTTACTTTAAACTCCTTGTCAGATAATTCCAACATCTGTGGCATCTTAGTGTTGGCATGTGTTATCTTTCCTCATTCTAGATGAGATTTTTTCTTGTTATATATATTTATATATACATATAAATATATATATTTATATATAAATTTAAATATATATATATATATATATTTAATTTCCACTCCTGGAGATTGAACCCAGAGCCTTGGGCACACTAGGCAAATGCTCCACCACTGTGCCCTTCCAGTTCTTGATATGAGTGTTTTTATGAAGTTGAGTTTGGACATTTTGGGGTACAACGTTATACAACTTTGAATCTTGTATAGATCTTCTGTAGGCTTTCTCTGATTTCATGCTGATGGGAGCTAGGGGGAGGAAAGGTCCTACCTTCTTATTGCCAGGTTGGGGTGGATGTCTCAGATTGACACCTGGGAGGGGTGGGGCTCTTTGTTGCTCCTGGGCAGCAGTACATGCAGAAGGGCTGAAACCATCATTTCTAAAATTTACCTGGAAATTTGTTTTCTCTCATCTCCATAGCAGAAAAGATGTGCACACTTTTGCAGTTGTAATTCATGTAGTACTGGGTGATGTCATAACCTCAGTGGTGTGCTGAGTGGATGTCAGAAAGGCAGCAGAGAAGGCGGGACTCTTGAGAAGTGTGATCAGGGAGCCTGCCCTGAATTTGAGAGTGTAAGGAGCCAAGGAAAAGTCAGGTTCAGTTTATTCTGACATTGACCCCCAAAGAGCTTGGTTAAAGGATGGTGCCTACAGGTAGTGACCATATTCATTGTGCAGTGGAGAGTGGTAACATGATCCCAGGAATCTGACTCATTTCGATGCAGGCCCAAGTCGGATCATCATGTCTGCAATATGGTGATCCAGCCCTGGGGCAGGAAGGCCTGGGTCCTCAGATATCAGCATTTTGGGATGGTCTAGGCCCCATCTAGCAGGTATCCGTACACTACACATAAGGACAAAACTGTTTTGGTAATGGAACCAGGAAGACATAGGTAAGTGCAGAGAGAGGTGTCATAGGCTCAGGGCCCAGCAGGACTGACTCTCCTGGATGGGAGGGAGCCATTACCCCACCATCAGAATTGGCATAGGGCTGCAACTCCAGAAGCCTGGCCACAAAGGAAGACTCTTTTTCTTACTTCGTGTTCTAGGAATACCCTGTGTGTAAGAAGCTTACATATAAATAAATATTAATACTCTCTAAATCCCTTCAGTGGCATATATACACAATGGAAAGAATTTTTACATGTATTACCTTTCTAAGATTTCACGATAGCACCATGAGGTAGGTAGAACCTATACTGTCATCCATTTATTGAGGAAGCTGGAGCTCAGAGTGATTAAATGATACATGCAAGGAGTTAGGATTAGAGCAGGGTCTCTGGACTCTATAAAGCCTAGTGCTTCTGAGGGATGTGCTGAGTGTCAGAGTCTCTGCAGCTTCCTGTAAGCACCTGGTATTTTATTTCTTTGTGTCTGCATCTATAAACCAGAGTCACCATGGTCTGGCTGACCATCCTTGCCATAAGGGAATGAAATGACATCTAGCTTTGCTTGTCTCTGAAAACCCACTGATGCTGCTGTAAGCCACTATCAATCATTCAGAAAACATATATTAAACATCCACTATGGTATATGCCAGTAACTGATGCTGGGAATGCAGACGTCTTCTTTGTTTAAATCGACTTTCTACTCCTGGCTCTCATGATCTGGTGTGGGAGGTCAAGTTCAGTGCTTGCACGGTGTAGTAGAAGGTAAGGTGGGAGATGAGCCATGAGAGGCATTCACATGCTGCTAGGGGTCCCTGGACCTGATGGATAATTGGGACGAGGAAGGTACATTGCTGGGAACTCTTGAACTGTACCCAAGGAGTGTTACTGATCCACTCTCAGGACAGCCTGTGGCCTGAATTCTTCCAAGCCCCTTTGTGAACTTGGAAGTGAGGTTAGGAACAGGAAAATTAAAAGCATCCTTTTATCCAGGCATCGGTTTAAAGGCTATGGCTGCAATAAAAGAGATTGGAGAATGGGCTTCTCTAAATCTTCATTCATTAATGATGTTGATAATTAATTCTGATAAAAATAATAAACTCTGATGATCCTCTTGCACAACTCCTTTAATCACCTCATTTCATTTGATCCCTACAACCCTGTGAAGTGGGTGTTATCACCTCCATATTGCAAGTGAACAAATCAACTCATAAAACCTTGTTGGGCCGCCAGTGGCGGCTGGCAGGAAGCGATGGAGCCACCTTCGCGTTGCAGGGCTCTTCTTTCCCATCATCACCCTGCTCTCTAAACCTAACCCCTGAAAACGGCCTCTTAAAAAAAGAACAGTCATCATGCCTCATGTGTTGGCACACGCCTGTAATCCCAGTACTTGCGAGGCTCAGATAGGAGGATCGCAGGTTCGAGACCAGCCTCAGCAACCTAGCGAGACCCTGTTTCAAAATAAAAAAAAAATGAATATGTAAAATAGGGCTGGGGTGTAGCTGGGGGGTAGAATGCCCTGAGTTCAGCCTCCAGTACAAACAAAACAACAAAAAACAAAACAAAACAAAATGTCATCACCACCAAAAATAAAGACTGAAAATGAATAGAAGATCAGAAGATCCCTTTGTGTAGCCTCCCCTCCCCCATTCTTGGTTCCTTTCTCAAGCCGGGCCTGCTTGAGCGATATTTATACCCGTGCATTCTGTTGAATGAGATTGCTAGCTTGTGATAGTAATCTTTCTATTGTAATAGTGGTGATTATTATTAATTACAATAATGCTATTTTTTATTAAAGCACAAGCCATATGTTGGGCACAGCGAAGAAGTGTTTGCTTTCTCTTTTATAATTCTCACAATGATTCGATGAGAACATGTGATTGTCTCCACAGTTACAGATGAAGGATCTGAAGGTTAGAGTCATTGAGTAAAACAAGGCCTGAAACAATAGAATGAATAAGACGCAGAGCTAGGATTTAAAATCAGGTCAGATTCAAAGTCCACGCTTTTAACCCCCAAACCTCATTTTTCTCCCACACAAATGCTGGGTTTGCAGAATGTGGGCTCTGCGTGCACTCTCAGAATGCATCGTGAACACTGGGAGGTGAAGCCGGGTCTTCCGCGGTTTCCCTCTCGCCTTTTGCTTCTGCAAGTTGCTGGTTTGGTGTCTCAGGCCCAGGACCTATTTGAAGCTGTGCTGCCCGAGACGTGAGTGGTGTATTAAACCCAAGACTCCGTTGTTCACTTCCCCGGCGTTAATCAATGGCAAATTAGGACGGCATTGATATATGCATAAGACATGCACATTAATTCCGAATGTGTTTATCGTAATTAGCGCTATTACAATGAATACCAAAGGAATCAGGGAATGATTAGCTACACTTAGTATTTGTTACGGTTTGTTTAAAAAAGTTAAACATAAAATTAGTCGAGGTTTGAGGAGTGCTGTTCCATTTGCATGGTACATGTGGCTGCGAGCCTTGGGTCTTTGTGAATTGGGAGGTTTGGAGGGGGTCCCCACACAAGATTCCACAGAAAACTGAGTTAATGAGACTATCATCCTCAATTAACCATGTGGCTTTCCTTTCTTAATTATTTGCATTTCACAGCTGTTCTCTGCTATCACACCTACATTAAAAATCTTACCAACTCAGAAGATAAAAATGGAAGAGGTAGAAAGGTAGACGCCCCGATATCTAAAAGGGATCCGGATGTACTTCTAAAGAAATCACTTAATTGAGGGACAATTGGCATGTAAAAAGCTATATGCATTTAGTGTATGTTAAATATTTAATGACAAGTTTGGAAGTAAGTACATACCCATGAAACCATCACCACAGTCTATGCAAAGGACCTATTTATCACCCACAAAAGTTCCCTCCTGCCTTCTTTATTTACTACTACCATCGTGTCATGATAAGAACACTTAATGTAAGATCTGTTAAGAGATTTTAAGTATGTGATACAGTATTGTTGACCGTAGACATGAACAGCAGATCTCTAGGACGTACTGATCTCGTCTAACTGAAATGTGTCCCTTTGACTGACCCCTCCCTGTTGTCCCTTATCCCATTTCCTGGCAATCAACATTCCACTTTCTGTTCCTGTGAATTTGACTAGTTTTGATTCATCCTATAAGTGAAGTCATATAGTTATTTGTTTTTCTTTTTCTGGCTTATTTCACTCAGCATAATGTCCTCTAGGTTCATCCATGTTATCACGAATGGCAGGATTTCCTTTTTTAAGGCTCCTTGTATGCAATAATGCATTTTCTTTCTCCATTCATCCGTCAATGGACATTTAGGTTGCATCCATGCTGAAAGGATCAGTATATACTTTTAAAGACACATGCTGCATTAGCCAAGGGATGGGATCCTTATATCTGTTGACGTTTATTATGTTCTGACACCTGCATCCGTGTAGTCCTTAACTTTCAGGATGACTCTGAAGCAAGTAGTAAAATAAGAAGACCCTGGGTCAGAGAAGTTTCTTTGCTCAAAGTCACACATACTGGGTGGAGAGCAGGGATTCATCTTTAAATTTGTGTGAATTCAAATCCATACTTGCCCACTACGAGCGGCACACTTTCTCCTAAGAGATTGAAGATCTAAATAACCCAGTGCCTTCGGCATGATTCCCAGAGCACTTTGTTCCATAGTCCCGTGGCTCAGTCTGAAATTCTCATCCAACTGGCTACCTCCAGATGGGTTAAGACAGGAGAAAATCGCTAGTGATACAGCTGCTCAAAGTGTTTGTCCTGCTATGACTTATGATTTCAAAGCATGGGCTTCTGAAGTGGTAATGGGTCATACTGAAGAGTCCATTCAAACTGGGCTTGGTGGCATATGCGTATAATCCCAATGTTTGGGGGGACTGAGACAGGAGGAGAACAGGTTTGAGACCAGCCTCAGCAACTTAGTGAAACCCTCAGCAACTTAGTGAGACCCTTAGCAACTTAGTGAGATGACCTTGTTTCAAATGAAAAAAATAAAATAGGGCTGTGGGTGTGTGGCTTGGAAGTAGAACATCCTTGGGTTCAATCCCCAGTAAAACACACACACACACACACACACACACACACACACATATCCATTCAGCACACACTTGTTAAGCATCTCCCTATTTTGGGAATGCTCCCCAGCTCCAGTGAGATAGTTTAACAGTCCAGTCATACACAGAGATAGAGATACCATATATTTTTTTTTTTTCAGTGCCGGGGATTGAACCCAGGGGCGTTCTACCTCTGTGCTACACCCCCGGCCCTATTTTTTTTATACTTTATTTTGAAACCGGGTCTCACGAAGTTTCGGAGGGCCTCACTAGGTAGAGAGAGAGAGAGAGAGAGAGAGAGAGAGAGACAGGGAGAGAGAGAGAGAGAGAGCGAGCTGAGGCTGGCCGCGAACCCGGATCCTCCGGTCTCCGCCTCCCAAAGTACTGGGATTACAAGCGTGCGCCACCACGCCCGGCAAGATACCATATTTTTATAGAGAAGACATATCTCAACTTGCAGCACACTGTGAGAAATCTGTGATGGATGCATGGGGGTCCCGGAGCATCAGTGAAGGGGGCTAACCTAACCTGTAGATTGTAGGGAGGCAAGAAATGCTTCTCATGTGTGCTGTGTAGGTTGAACCTTGAAGATTGTTGAAGCTGCTTGGTTCAACGTGCTGTGCCACACTCCCTGGGGATTCATGTTTTGTAAGAGAGGCTCTGCTGGGACTGTTCTCAGCTTCTAGACAGTTCCTGGTATGGAGGATGCTTCAATAAATGTCTGTTGCAGGAAGTGGAAAGCACAAGTAGAAAGTGCAAAACAACTCCTGCACGACAATTTCCCCTCTCAGCCTTTGCACCTCCACTTGGGCTATGCCAGCGAGTGGGGACACAGTAAGCTGGCAGGGGCCCCAGCAGCACGTGGTGAAGTGCACTGGTTGCAAGCCTGGATCTGCCACGTGCTGGCCATGAAACCTCATCTCTCAACCTCTGAGTTTCCTCATCTTTAAAGGAGAGTGATAGCCGGGCGTGGTAACACACACTTGTAATCCCAGTACTTTGGGAGGCGGAGACCGGAGGATCCGGGTTCGTGGCCAGCCTCAGCTCTCTCTCTCTCTCTCTCTCTCTCTCTCTCCCCTTAGCGAGGCCCTCCGCAACTTTGTGAGACCTGGTTTCAAAATAAAGTATAAAAAATAGGGCCGGGGGCGTAGCGCGGAGGTAGAACGCCCCTGCGTTCAATCCCCGGTACCACAAAAACAAACAAACAAACAAACAGGAGAGTGATAGTAGTACAACATTACATGGCGAGGATTAAATGAGTTAACGCACATAAAGGCCTTCAGATCAGTAACTAGCATGTAGCACTTAGCCGATATTGACTCTTTCATTTGCATAAAGTCTTGATTAATCTTCTCAGAAAAATCTCTCTTTCAGTAAATACTGGCATTCCTCCAATTGCATGTGGTCTGATTCTAAAGATCATTATATCTTATTGATCCTAATGATATATTTTGATGAAGTGATTCTATACTTTCTTTTATTAAAGAACTTTACTGAGTCCCATCCAGTTTTTTCTAATAAATAAGAAACTCTTAGATCTTGTCTAAGTTTGTATCAGACAAAGCATATGTAGCCATGATCAGGACTAGGTTGATGGGATCAGAATTCTTTACAGCTTTCTCAGTGTATTAGTTCAGTTTCTTTCTTTTTTCTTTCTGTATATTTTTAAATTAAAAGCAACAGAAACCAACTGGAGTTCACTTAATCAAAAAAAGGAAATTTATTGCAAAGATAGTAGAGAGATTTCAGGAAATCACTGGGTCTCAAAATGGTAGGAACCAGAGAAAATCCAGGCCTCAGAGGCAGGAGTCTGTGGACACTCCTTCCAGATCTTTGCAGATTCTGTAACCAGATTCCTAACAGAGTTCCAAAGGAGAGAATCCAGTTTCCCAGCTTTGGTCAGGTGTCCACCATTAAACCAATGTACTATAGCCAAGGGAGTGGGATCATGAAGCACACATCTAGCTGTGGGGGGATGGGGGGACCTGGGTATAACATGCTGTGTGTAAACTGCACTTAGTCTTTGTATACCCTGGAGAGTTGTGGATTTACTTTTTGTTTTCCAACTCTGAGGACATCACAGCTTAGTCAGGCATGACTACTGAGCACCTACCATGCACCTTGATTTGTGCAATTTGTAGGGCATGTGTGTGTGTGTGTGTGTGTGTGTGTTTATGTATAATGGCCACAAAGAAGTGCATTTCATGGACTTTATCCCTAGAAGGTTATACAGTGCAAAGCCAGAATCAAACTGAAGGATGGATTTATCAATTTGAATATGATTGTGACTTCTGTATCAGCTGTTTTCCTAGTTCCTTTTCTCCTAAAATATTTATCTCTTCTTTGTATTTCATGCTGCTTGGAAATTGGGGCATTTTTGGCTTAAGTGCTCAGTATTCAGTGTGTATTTTGAAGAGAAGCATATAAAATACTGTTGATTTTAGTGGATACTTATATGTTAATAATGTACAAATTCATTACTTCCTCATTGAGTTCTTCCCCCACAGTAGGCACTAGAAGTATCCATATCTCTCCAATGAGGGAGATGAGTCTTGGAAAGAGGAGGTAACTCTTTCAAGATTAGTCCCAACTAGTACAGACGGAACAGATTTGAATGAAAAAATTCAATTTGAATTTAAACTCAACTTCGCTATCTCTAAAACCAGCTCTTCTAACTGCTATAGTATGCTAGCTTAGACTTTTAATTTATTTTGGTAAATTATTTTGCTTATTTTTCATATATTTAATGTTTTTCATTTTATTTATTTCCTCATGGAAGGATTTTCATTTTCTAAAGGCATAACTGCATTGGTATTTCTTGAGCCTGCACTGTCTAGTTATAGATCCCTTGGAAAACAATGAAAATGAATACTGTTCTTCAAAAATAAACAAATGATAAAAAATAAATTACTGAATGACTATATAGCTTTATTTTTCTTGATCAGCATCAGACACAACTTTAAGAAATATTTTTGAGTATGTGTGCAAAAGGAAGGGGAGTATACTGTATGCCAGCGGATGGCACTGACCTAAAAGAATATAGTTTGGAAAGCAAAATTTTAAAAGATTTTCTAGTTTTTTTTCAATAAGACCTCAAAGGCACAAGAAATTAAAATGAGGATTAATATGTGGGATTGCATTAAATTGAAGAGCTTCTGTGCAGCAAAGAAAACTGTCAAGAACCTTAATAGAGAGCCAACAGAATGGGAGAAGATCTTTGCCAGCTACTCCTTTGACAGAGGACTAATTTCTAAAATATACAAAGAACTCAAGAAACTTACTGCCAAAAAATCAAATAACCCAATAAAAAAATGGGCCAGTGAACTAAAAGACACTTTACAAAAGAAGAAATACAAATGGTCAATAAATAGTCCCAAGGACAAAAATGAGAGTTTCATAAAATTTGGAATAAGGAGATCAAGCAAGCTCCTTTAGAGTAATGGGTGGCAGGGAGGCAGAGCTCCTCACTTCCCACTCTCATTTTGTCTTCTGTGTCAAGACAAATGATCTTCAGGCTCAACAGGGAGGAATGAACATGTGTAAATGAACATGGATAAATGAGGAAAGCCACATTAGGTGTGTGAGGGGACTTTGATAGAATATCTTGTTGATCTAAGTAAATTCCAGTATGCCAGGGCTTTGAAAGACATTACCTAGGAGATGAGTTCAGGGCTCTGAGGAACTCCAAGAATGAAATAGACAGATGATGGCTGTCACGAACCTGGAACAGTGGCATTGAAAATAACTGGGCAAGATTTTAGAAGAGATATTAAAATAATGAGGCAAGGTGATGATCGTTGGGATTCAGTGAGGGGTTAGTGCAGGCAATTCATGCTAACTTTGGTTTTGCTGCTTTGAAAGGACCTCAGCAACATATCTGAATAACTTCCTGGTGGTATCTTTGTGCTCAGTAAAAATTACATTTAAGGGAAGGATGGAGTGATAAGTAGTCAAATAATCACACTCAAAGATACTGACCAGTGGCCGAAAGTTAATCTGGAGCTAGAGCCCCAGCAGCCTCCTTTAAGGTGCTGTCCTTGGTCCTGCCCTCCAGTCTCCCTACGAGATGCAAGCATTGCTTCCCTCACATCGGGGAGAGACTGATGGTGGATTCATTCAATGTGCAAATAATACAAAGACAGGAGGGACATTGAATACTAAGATAGAAACAGGATATAAAATGATATTTATAGACTAGAGATCTGGGCCAAGTCTAACAGAACAAAATGTAGCAGGGATAAATGTAAAGTTCTACAAATCCCAAAATTAAACTGCACGAAATAGGATGAGGGAGATGTTTCCGAAAATTAGAAGCATGAGTAAAATATTATTAAAAGGCTGGGGAAACAGTAATCTCAAGGTTCACTATAAGTCAACTCTGTGATATAAGCTGAAAAGCTCATGAAATCTTATTATGGTAGTAGATGTGTATTCCCAAATGAAAATGGGGATAATTTCTCTGTACTTTTTAGTTTGAAATATTAATTATAATATTTTAATTTGGAATAATTTTTCTGCTTTGGTGGATTCATAATGGAAGATATGCAAGAGAGGAATTGGATGATCAAGAAAGAAAAGGCAAAGAAAGGACATGATAGCAGACTTTAGATACAGGAAGGGGTGTCAAGTACAAGAGGTTTTAGGATTGTTTAATATGGTATAAATTGCAGGAATAGTGCTAATGTGGAACAGCCACAGGGAGACAGATTTGAGATAAAAATAAAGAATAAACTCCTAATAGGAATGCCTGATTATGAGTTTTCTGTGGATACTGAACTTTCCAGACTGAAGGAACACATATGATGGCTCTCAAATGATATTCCTATCACTTACTGTTGTACCCTGCCATGGGGGAGGGGGATCAACATTTTGAGCAGATGAATGACAGGGGATCTCACCATCCTGCAGGAGATATGCTAGCCTGGAATCAGGGAATTTGGTAGCTAGGAGGCACTTACTATTGTCTAGGTGAAACAAAAATGGGCAACTGATTGGATGTAAGAGGGAAGTAGATGCAGAAATGTCTAGGAGAGGTCTGTTGCTCCAAAGCCCTTGCAAAGCACAGCGAGTGAAAGAGAGGTGGCTATAGTTTGCGGTGGATCTGGGGCAGATCATTAAATGACTGTGGTCTTTAGCTTCCTCAACTATGTTAACAGAGGCGAGGATCAGAATCCCTCTCATTCATCACATTTCATGATGAAACATGCAGTGATAATTTCATCTTAGGAAAGGTGCATTTATAGTTGTGTGTCTGCCCACCTAAAAGGTGTGACATGAGGAGGGAAATGGAGGTGGCTCCTCCCCAGAGATAATTCCCCACGATGACTTCAACAATGATTGGGATTTCATCACCCAGATTTTATTCAATCTAGTTAAGTCTTCGGCTTCTCACTTAGAAAAATGTAGATGCTAATGCACGGGACACATATCAAACCATGACTTAACTCTAGCAGGGATTAGATTTTCTGTTAAATTTCCTCCAAAAGCTCTAGCTAAGCCCAGGGTGTTAAGACATTTTTGGTGTTAAAGAAAAAGAAAGATCATCTTTGGGGAGCCTGCCAGTGTTTGGATTGGAAAGCTGAGGAAAATTTCTGCCATTGACACACAGGGCGTGGGGGAATTCCTTTTGTAGGAAAAACTCCTTTAAAGAAAAGTGGAAGGACTTCAAGGGCACATTTAAATCACTTCAAGGTTGCACTGTGGGCTGATCACAGATTCATTTAGCTTCCCTCTTCCACTTCTTCAAGAATAAGATCTTAACAGATAGTAGGTATGTTCCATTGTGATTGTTGTTATACCTGCACGGTGATTGAAATATAACTTCCTCTCATCAGTACTTGATTCCTTTAAATGGAATTAATTACTTTCATTTGAATATTTCATGTTAAAAATAAAAGATCACAGAGCAGTCTGAGGAAGTAATACTGAAGTGAATGTTAGTTACTGTGGACTTGAAAGAGATTTTTTTTTTTTTTTTGCGGTACCGGGGATTGAACGCAAGGGCATTCTACCTCTGCGCTACACCCCTGGCCCTATTTTTTTATACTTTATTTTGAAACCGGGTCTCACGAAGTTGCGGAGGGCCTCACCAAGGAGAGAGAGAGAGAGGGAGAGAGAGAGAGAGAGAGCTGAGGCTGGCCGCGAACCTGGATCCTCCGGTCTCCGCCTCCCAAAGTACTGGGATTACAAGCATGCACCACCACGCCTGGCCTTGAAAGAGATTTTAAAATATTTTTTATATATTCTAAATGCCTGTAGAAAGCTATTTGTCTTGTGTTATTCAACAACCTTGGGAAGAGTTTGCCAGTGGAATTCAGTTAGTAATTTGAAAAAAAAAGAAATAAAAACCCCAAAACAACAACAACAAAAATTCTTTATGGGTATTGAGACTTTGGCTTTCAAAAAATGATTTATAAAACTCTTTCTAGCAATTAACCACTCAAGCAGAAGTACGTCCATTCTATCGACTGAACTTCTTTTAATTAAATGTCATACCTGGCTAGGTATCTTTTAAGAATCTGGCATTGACTTTGGACAACCATGGGGAATCTATCCTAATAAGATTTGCTTGGGTCTTTCCCACAGAAAAAGGTTTAGGGCACCTTCTAATTTTTTAAATTAAGAATGAGGAATCCATATGATGGATGGAACCAAGGCCACCTTCAATGTTTGAGAAAGGTTAAATGATATTTACCAGCAATTTTTCTTGCCAAGAAATATAAGAAGAAAAGTGATCTACATTCATGTAGAGTGATTGGGCCAGGTTATGTCAAGAGTAGAACTTATACACTGAAGCCCTGAACGAAAGTTTCCATTAAGGCTGGCCCCTGAAAGATGAGCTGAATACAAAATGTGTGAGAAAAAGAAGAATGGAAAGAACGTAAGTGTTTGGTGTTAGCAACACTTAACTTTCAATCAAGGGCCCATTTCCTAATACGCTGTATGAATGATTAACCTTAATAATAGAAGTATAAGTAGGATTCTGATACATGCATTTTTGATGGTTTCCCCTCTGTTTCCTTCAAAACTGGTTTTAAAAGGTAACCCAGCAACTTGCATTGCTTTGGACTTTTCGAAGGACCACGTCTACGATCTTATTTTCTAGCATTCCACTGTCCTTGGAGTTTTTATTGTGGTACCATGTTATAAATGAAGCAGCTATTGTGACATTCTTCAGAGATCAATGACCACAATCCAGGGCTGATCTATAGCCACAGAATTCTGTGCTATCATTCTGGTGACCATATTTTCAGAAATCTTAAATGCACTCCTTTCTAACTGAGGATTTGTGTATACTAAGTGAGTAAATAATACTTAAATCCTGATAAAATGTCTTAATTTAGCAGACCTCATATGATTTAGTGGACTGTGTACTGAGCCAGGGGCTCTATTTGTGGGCAGTTTCTATTTATTAAAATTTTAACCTGTGTTAGGCACTGTTGGACTTGTTTTGTGAGTGTTATGTGCTTAAACCCCTACATCTCACTGAAGAAGCTGTTCTTACCCAGAGGTTAAGTAACTCTTTTTGAAGTACATAGTAAAGCTTGGATTTCAACCCAGGTCTTCCTGTCTTAAAAGCACATACTATTTCTATTTCATTCAGTTTCCATGATGTTCACCTGTCTGTGTTAAGGGTTTGCTTCATTGGAATCATCTGAGGCCCTTGTTGAACATCAAATTATCATATTCCGCCTGTGTTAGTCAACTTATTGTTGTTGTTGTTACTGTGACCAAAATACCTGACAGGAACAACTTAGAGGAGGAAGGGTTTATTTTAGCTCATGGTTTCAATGGTCAGTCCATGGTTGGCTGGCTCCAAGGCAGAAACATCAGGAGTGGTGGAGGCAAAAGCTGCTCAGCTCATGGCAGCTGGAAAGCAGAGAGACAGAAATGGTAAGGGGCCAGAGATAGATGTAGTCCTCAAGGCCATGCCATCAGTGACCCACCTCCTCCAACCATGCCTCATCTCTGAACCTTGCTGTATTGGGGAACATGCTTTCAACACATGAGCTTTTGGGGGACATTCCAGAGCCAAACCTTAACACCATCGTAAAGTGAATCAGATCTCTCCTACTGCTAGCCAGAACTCCAGAGTTGATTTGATTGTGTGGCTAGGTTTGGGAATCATGGGCTCCTTTGTTTATTGCCTGCCTTAGATTCTAATCCTGTAAAGGGCAGGACTTTTGCTGTGCACTAATATCTATATTAGAGTCAAAGTCCAAAATAGTGGAGGTGGTGGAAGGTAGATAACTGTATCCTCTGGTGTTTCTGGTTTGAGGAGAAGTCAAGAAAGATGTTGCAAGACAGATAAGCTTCCTTGAGCTTTGCAATTGAGAGCAATATTTGGACTTACAACCTTGCTTCTTGTTCTAGGGCATGGGAATTCACTTAGGAAATGATTCCCATCCAGCCTGTTTGTAAGTTGGGATGTTTATAGAGAAATGAAAGCTGATTATAGAAATCAGTCCCTGCTGGGGCCCTATGAAGCAGGGCCTTGACCCCTGTGCCCATATATTGGTACCTTGTTTATTAGCATCAATCAGGATTTATTCCACTCATTAGAGGTAATTTGAACCACAGAATTACACCACTTCCCTGCCAGCTCATTTACTTGTTTTCTCCTTTCCTCCAAGCACTAAAATAATCCAGATGGAGTCAAGGTAGGTTGGAGCAGGATGCCAAAGAAAAAAATTAAATTAGAAAAGGTGCTATTGAAATAACCTGGCTACTCTTAGGAGGGATCTATGGCTAACACATTCCAAGTGAACTCATTCTGGTTGACTGAAAATAATGGTATGTGTCTGTGTGTGTGTTAGTGTGTAACAGGGAGGAAAAGTGGACGGAGGATAGATTCATATGGAGTCATTGGCCGACAGCTGAAACCTGATGACTAACAGGACACTTTCATTCACTCATTCATACACTCACTCTGCAGGGAGATATAGCGATCGCTGGCTGTATACCTGAGACTTGTCCATATATGATTTTTCTATGGAAGAGAACTTGAAAGCTTAAATTGATAATAATAAGATTGAGAGTTGAGATTGCATAAGAATTGAACAAGAAGTAGTATAAGTGACCAAGTAAGTGTTGCAGAAAGAAAATGGCAAAGTAGTTAAGGATAGCCTTGATGAAAAGACTAATCCTAAAGAATTAACTGGAGTGTCAAAGACGGTTAGATTTACACAAGAGTGAGGACATTCCAGGTGGAGAAAATGGCTTGAGCACAATCCTAGGAGCAGAAGTATGCTACAGCATTGGTAAATAACCAAGCCACCATGTTGTGTTTGTGGGGAACATGTTGGTGAGTCAGGAGAGAGATAGAGTTTAATTTGATGATCTAGAATTGTCCTTTTTACCTTTTCTCTGTTATCACACTTGTCATATAGAATCATAATGACCTGTACTCCTGCCTGTCTTCTTCATTTTTTATTTTTACTTTCAAGTACCATTATGTACACAAATCTGGTAAATAATGTGTACTCACTTAGTGTGTACAGACTGAATGGTAATATATCTGGACTAAGGAATGAGGAACCAGCTCCTGCTCCCTTTTTCTTGCAGCCTGTTAAATGTCTGACATCAGCCAAAGTGGTTTGCTGTTCTATAAAATTATTAAGTTATTATGTGGCCCATTATCAATGTGGTCAGAGGAAGCTGAGGTCACTCTGAGCTCTACAGTACTATTATTAGAGTTAGATCATCAGTGGACCACAGAAGAAAGGGACTAATGCTGGAGAACTAATGGACAGATATTTACTGTGGATCTACTTCTCTCTGCCTCTATGTTAAGTACTCTGGTGGTATAAAAAAGACCAACAAATAGGATCTTACAGTAGCTCTGTCTTTTAGAAGCATATAGCACATTAGACATATGAGATTCCCATTCATGCAATGGAAATAAAAGAAGGTCTGAATAGTACATGTACCCTGCCTGAGCCTTGGTTTATTTTTATCTGTAAAGTTGGACTGGGTTTTACTGAGGATCCTTTGAGCTTGAAATTGATGGAGAACTCAGCTCAGCAGCCTCAGTAACTGTAAAGGGCAGGTAATGCTCATTCAGCACCTTCTTCATGAACAGGGTTTCTTGGTGGAGTAAGGGTGGTGGGAGTAAGGTGCAGCTGGGAAAAGGACAGGCAGGATTTGAACAGGAGAGGAAAGAGCCTCCCAGGAGTGGGAAAGGCCAGAGCAAAGGGGAGGAGGCTGGAATTAGCATGTAGAATGGGGGATGCTTGTGGAATCAGGGTGGCTCTTGTGCAGCACCAACCCTCAGACAGTGGCCAGGGTGACAGATCCCTTATTGAGCAGAAGTACCTTCCTTCTAAGGTGTGGGCAGCGTGTTGGCTGGGATCCTGGACGTTCATGCTCTGTGCTGGTGCATGGAGAGACTGTCCTGACTCTCGGATCAGTGATTTCTAGGACTGAATGCTAAGGACTTGACTTTCTAACAGTTCCACCTGCTTTCAAGACCCCCTGAGATAATCTCTTGGCTTCTGGTGAAGCTGAAAGGTCCTTCTCCATGTATAAAATCAACTGTTATCCTTTGACTCCTGACCCAATCTAGCATTGAACAGCTGCTATTGTCCAAGTTAAGTTTTTTGTTTTTTTTTTTTTAGCCAATTACAGCTCACAAAAGTTTGTTCCTGCTCTGTCCAGGTGGGTCTGCCAGAGGCCCCCTGACCCAAATGGTCTGTCCCCATGTTATGTTGCAGCACAGCCCAATTAGAAGCGACCGGGGCAGCAGCCCACTTAATTTTATGCAGTTAACACCTAACCCTTGGTTTTCTTGGCAAGGCAAAGACATTGACCTTTTGGCTTCCGCCGGTCCGGTCAGCAATTACCCAGTTATTAAAACTAAATAATTGCCATTAGCTCTTGTCCTCAGTGCATCCTGAGTCTCATTGTGGGCTGATTTTTATCTCATTTGCAAAGCTGTCGGACGCAGAGCCGGGGACGCGTGTCCTTCACACACCAGGCAGGTCCAGCAGCACAGCTGGGTCCCTGAAGGCCACATCTCCGGCCGGCTTTGCTCTATAAAGGTGCGGTGGGGAGTTTAGCTGGCCCCTTTGCACTTCAGCCACAGAGCCGCTGCCTGCCATCTGGGTTCCTGTTTGTTTGGAGGGCTGAAGCTTTATTGTCTGGGGAATAGGCTTTTCCCTTGCTTTTTCTTAGCTGGATATTGCTTGTGATGGCGGTTTGAAATTCACTTTGGAGGGGTGTGAACTTTCTCTCTCCCTTCCTTTCTCTTTTCTTCTCTGTCTTTTGAGTCCTCGTTTCTGAAGAGATCCCTCTTCTTAAACTCCGGCATTCAAAGGAGGCGTTTTCATTTTCTCCGGGAGAAGTCTCACCGCACAGGTGCGTGCTTGATTCTCCACGCACAGGTTTTTTTTTTTTATTTTTTTCCCCCTGCTGCCTTGATGCTGATGGCGGTTGTCTGAAGTACAAAGGGAAAGTTAAGATTACAGGTTGGCCTTCTCTTTGATTGTATTCTTGGCTGTGGCTTCTCAGCCCTCTGCAGGAGGAACTCACGTCAGGCTGGGACTTGGAAACAGGAGAATTCTCGGCCCCAGAAATAATTGCTTCATGAAGAAGATTGTTTGGGAGCCTCAGTGCTGAGGAATCCTTTTAAACGAAGCCCCAGCAATGGATAGGACTTGGTTCAGGAGAAAAGGTCTGAGATCTGTGTTTTGAAGCAAGGGAAATTCTGGAAGCACCTGTGTGCGTACATATTCCGGGGTCTAATTAGGCCCTAGATGTGTGTGTGCTGCTCTGTTGTGGTGGCTATGATACTACTCGATTTTAACTACTTCCTAAGGCCGCTGATCTTTAGCCTAGATTCATTCCTCCTGGTTCTCTTTTTAATGGGGGTGGGGGAGAAACTATACTAAGGATTATTGCATCTTACACTTTATGGCTATGGGTTCACCCATTTATTCCTTTATTCAGCCATTTGATTCATGTTTATTAAGCAGCTTCCAGGTATGAAGTGTGCCCCAGCCTAGAACCATTGATTTTGGTGGCAGGAAGGACCTGCAGGGGTCATTGTCTGACCGCTCGTTTTGCAGATAAGGAAATTGGACTCTGTTTCCTCATCTGTGCAGTGTCTCTCCAAGGCCCAGGGCGCTGAACATACTGGCTTTGGGATAACTCGTTTCCTGGATGCTGTGTGCCTCATCCCTTTAAAATGACAGCCAGGACCCTGTGGGGCTGTTGAGCTGAGGAGGCAGTCTAGACAGCGTCCTGGAGTATTGTGGCCCCTCTCCAAGGAGGATTGGGCCCCGTCCCTCCTCTAATCCTTCTCCCAGGCCTCTTCTTCTGCTCAGGGACCCATTCTTTACATCCCTTCCCATTTAGTGGCCTTACAGGGCTAATCTGCCTCCACAGTTGAGCGCAGGCATATCTTCACCCTGAAAAGCAGATCCTGCTAGGAAAATGGCTTTCAAGCAGAGGCTCTGAGTTAGGCTTTGAATTGTGTCCCTTAAAATGCACCCGTTCAAATCCTAACCCCCAGGGCCTCAGAAGGTGACCTCATCGGAAAATGGGTTCATTGCAGATGTGATTAGCCGAGCTGAGGTCACACTGAAGTAGAGTGGGACCCTGATACAATATGACTGGTGTCCTTATAAAAAGGGGAAATTTGGACACAGACAGACATATCCAGGAGGATGCCATCTGAATGTGAAGGCAGAGGTCAGGGTGATCATCTGCAAGCCAAGGGACATCGAAGATTGCCAGCAAACCACCAGAATCTGGCAAGTGGCATGGCACAAATTCTCCATTACAGCCCTCAGAGGGAGCGGCTCTGCTCTCACCCTGACACGGGGCTTCCCGCCTCAGAACGGAGACACAATGAATATCTGTGGTGTAAGCCACACAGTGTTGGTGCTGTGTTCCAGCACTCTTAGCAAAATGATACAGGCCCCAGACAGTTCTCTAGGAGTTCCCAGGGCAACAAATCCCCTGGTGAGGGGAGATGACAGGAGGGGGCTTCTTCTCTTATTCCCATTCTCGCAGTGCAGGGATCTGTGAAGTTCATGAATGAGTGAATTGCACTGTCCCTTGTTTAATATAAAAGGTGTGTTTCTGCATAGTTGAATGAACATTAAATCTTGGATCCTTGGATATGTGTAAAGCACATGATTCAATATATAAGAAGAATCTGTATTTTAAGGTACTTTGCAAGAAGTCCTCTCACAAAGAGGAAAAAATGGACAATATTTATATCATTAGGCTGAGATTTTGTGAAGGGGTTATTTCAATATATATATATGTATGTATATGTGTATGTGTACACACACACACACAGCAAATTTACTAGATGCTGCCTTTTATTTGGTACACCGTTTGACAATTTTTGCCCACGTGCTAAAGTCATGGTTTGAAATCTGGCTCCTTGGGATATTCTTTTCTACTCCAGGTTTAGGTAGGTGTTTTCCAGTCTCCTTTGCCATAACTTACCTTGTTGTATTCTACATAGGCAGATTGGTTGGTTCAGCGGGTGTTTCACAGAGGGTCTGCTGCTGCCTGGCACTTTCCTGGAGTGTTTGGAGTGATGGCCAGCACAGAGGAGGCCCCTGTGTTTGCGGAGCTTACACAGACGCAGGGCAAGAGGATGGTAGACACGTTAGTGGATAGAATAACTTCAGATGATGGAAGTTCTGTAAAGAAACAAAGGCATGTACCAGAGAGGAAGTAGGGGGCAGCTGGAGATAAGGAGGCCAGGGAGGCAGTGATCTGTGACTTGGAGGAATAGAAGGGGTCAGCCATGCCAAGATATGCAGGAAGAGAATCCCAGACACAGGGAGGAGCAAGTGCAGTGACTTAGAGAGGTAGCAGTCCTGGCGTGTTCAGGCTGGGGTGGTTTGGAGAACAGAGACTGGGCAATAGAGAGGGGGGCGAGGTCGAGGAAATTAGCAGGAGTGGGGTCACATTGGCCTTGCCTTCCTGCCAGACAGTGAAATTTCTGTGGCAAGGATTTCGGAACCTTTGTCACTGCAACACCTAGCACATAGACAGTGCTTAATATTTATATGAATCACCATGAACACTTGTATGTACATATATTAATTAGACAACATTGAACAACAACACTCATTTATTTAAGAATTGCTTCTTGGGGAAACTCTGCTATCTGGGATGCATCAAAAAGCAATAAATAAGTAAACAGGATTTGGAGATGCTAAGACAAGATGTCAAGTGTTAATTTTTTATTATTTTAGAGGATATTGCCTTTGGCCCTTGTTCATAGCCTGTTAACTATTGTAATAATTTTCTCTATTGTAATAATTTTGATTGCTAACTTTCTCAGATCCTAGCAAATTTTAGAGTAACAAATTATCATTGTGGGAAAAGTCAGGGTAGAGAATCAACAGTAGAGCATGACTCATAGGCAGACAGACTGACAACAAGAAAGTAGATGGAAGAGGGAAAAATAAAACCGAATTCAAAATTCAGCAGGCTCATCCGTGCAAGGCTATTAATTCAGAGACAAGCAGTCTTAAACATCAGAATAAGCTTGAGACGTCGTGCATGATAGCACGGTAAAAAACAGGCTCTTTACAATGAGGATGCTGAAATACTATGAGAAAGGTTACACTGGGCTCCATTTGTTTTGTCTAAGAAAACAGGGACGTGAGTACCAGTCAAGAATCATTTCCATTGGAAATGGTTAAAATTCAAAAACAAATCCGACGCTCTAGGATAAGCTTCATTTATCTGGAAAATGGACTTCTATGGCATTCTACCTCCCTGAATGATGCCAAATAAATGGAAATGTGATTGTTTAGCCCTTTGATCTTCAAAAGTCTCAGTACAAGTGGTAGATGATTTCCTGTGACCTCCCAATCAGAGCAAGGAATTATTATTTCTGTTTTTTTTTTCTCTCCCTAAGAGCCAGGTAGGAAACGACGAGCAAACAATGGCATTATTACAGTGGCATTTTAATGGGTGTTCAGGGAACGAAGAAGTCAGTGGAGGTACCACATGAAATATTCATGGCTATTTTTCTTTTTCTTGCTTCTTCTCTCCCCAGATACAGTAGGAAAAAGCATCCAGGCCAAAAGTTCTGATACAGGATGTATGTAGAATTGGCTCCTGCAGGACTATCTTTGACCTTTTGGGGAGATATAGATGAAGCTCTTCTGTCTGCTCTCCACTCCCGAACCCCAACTTTATTATTTTTCCTTTTCCTGGCATCTTGTTTCCCCAAACAGCTGAGTTACATCTGCTTCTTACAGAGGACCCAGGAAATGTGAATGGTTGTTGACAACTCCATCTCCCCTTGGGAATTAGGGGAGGATTTTGAAGATGCAGATTTTCCCTCTAAAGGCTTCTGGAAGAAGATGGATGGGATCAAACAGATTGGCATCATTGAAATGAGAAAAATGGGGTCTAACCGGGCTGGTCCAGGGTGGCTCTCAGGTGCAACCTGCAAGCTGTTGACTTGTACAAAGTCAGGTCCCTGAGAAGCACTGATAAGACTGGGCCACATCTTATCAGCAAGCTGCAGTTGCCTCATGGCCTGCTTTTGTCCATTAATGATCCTTATGGATAAGGTTGGCCAGTATATGGGCAGGCACTCGTGTACACTTCTCTATGGAGACCTGTTATATCGTATTCTATACTCTGAAACCAGGTTTGCATAGATACATCTCTTTACAGCAAGAATCCTCCCCTTGAATGTATTCAGTCCCCTCAGTGTGCCCAGAGGCATCTGGTCAGTCCCACCTCCTATAAGCATTCATATTTTCTTGCAGGAAGATGGGCTTCTTTCTACACCGAGCCAATCCATCCTTTTGATCCATTGCTGGCTTCACCTCCTCCATGCAGCCCTCACTGTCCACTCTAATTCAATGGGGTTTCTTTTCCTTCTCATCTTCCCTGCCACCTATTGCCTGATCATTTGTTCAGTACTTGTCATATCTGCCTTCTGTTCAGCAGTGTTTGATAACCAGTTCTCTAGGCAGAGCAAGGAGAGCCCTGATTTGTAGCATTTGCCAATGTCTGTAGTGTAAATACTCCCACTGTGGTCAATTTCAAGCTAACAGTGTGATGTCACTGAATGCAGAATTGGGAAGCAATGTGCACAGTTGGCTTTCTCCAGCTGGTACCAGCTGGCTGCAGCACACCATTGTGAGTATTTCTCTGGAAGTTTTCTTGTATTTCTATCTTAGCTCCTCAACTAAAATCTAAGCCTCAGTGGAGCTCAAGTCTGGTTTCACATTGGAAACTCCTGAGGAACGTGTGAAAATATCAGTGGTCAGGTTCTACCTCCAGAGATTGTGGGACAGACCTAGGCATCAGTATTTTTAAGAAGCTTCTCAGGTGAGTGTAATGCACAGGTAGGAAATATATCCTCTGTCTTAGATGCAGGAAGGATATTTTATGTCAGTGCTTCTCAAAGTGAGGTCCCTGGACCAGCAGTGTTAACATTGCCCCGGAACTTGGTAGAAATGCTAATTCTGGCCACATTCCAAATCTCCTGGATGAGAAAATTATAGGAGTGGGTTAGACCAGAAATCTGTGGTTTAATAAGCCTTCCAGGTGACTCTTGTGTACACTAAATTTGAACCAGTATCTTCTATCTTCTGAATCCTTATTAGAGCTAAAGACAGTTATAGGCACACAGCTGTGCCCAATCAACACTTGTTGATTAAAATCTCTCAGGGAGTACATTTTCATGAAGCAAGCTATTTTTCCTCTTTGTGAGAGGATTTCGTGCGGAGTACCTTAAAATAGAGATTTCTTCTTGCATATTGAATCGTGTGGTTTACAAATAGCCAAGGATCTAAAACTCAGTGTTCATTCAGCTATGCAGAAACACGCCTTTTACATTAAACAAAGTTCAATGAAATTCATTCATTCAACCCTAACCCTAACCCCTAACCCTAACCCTAACCCTAACCCTAACCCATAATACTATTATTTCAACCTACAGTTAATGTAATATTTTGCATTCTTGTTTTCTATGAAGCCTTTGAAATCTGGTGCATGCTTTGTACTTGCAGCCCGTCTCAGTTTGGACGGGCCACAATCCAGTGTTCAGTAACCACATGTGGCTGGTAGGTTCGGTAATAAACAGTGCAGATCTGTGAGATACGTAATGTGTGGTCCAAAAACTAGCGGCATCAGTATCACCTGGGAGCTAGTTAGAAATGTAGAATCTCAGACCCAGCTCCGATCTACTGAATTTTCATTTAGCACCATCCCAAAGAATTCTGCACATTAAAACTGAGAGGTTCCGTGTTACATGACCTATATTCCAATTTCAAGATTTCCTGTTCCTCAAGTTTTGTGTGGATCCAGTTAACCAGAAGTAGAAGCAGGTTGGCTGGTGGAATATATGGTTGGCCCCTGACCCTGTAAAGGGGCCCTGGGACCCCCGGGCAGAGGATGGACACATCAAATTGTGATGAATGTTGTAATCTGAATCTTGGCCAGAGTTGCTCTCTGGATCCTCGATGTGCTGAGGATTAGGAGGTTATAGGCTGCTGCTGAGACAGAGCTGAACCAGGCAGCAGAGAACCCTGAGCATGAGATGCTGTTCTGCACATGCACGCTCTCTCCTTTTCCCCTGCTCGCTGTGCCCTAGATGCAGGAGCCAACACACCGAGAGGCAAAGGACCGGGCCAGGACCCCACTGAGATTTTAGACAGTTTCTCATGCATGCAGCAGGTGCTGGTTCACTCCTTTTGCTAGGTTGCTGAGAGCCTCGCCAAGTTGTTGAGGCTGGCCTCAAACCTGCGATCCTCCTGTCTTAGTCTCCCAAGTACTGGGATTATAGGCATGTGCCACCATGCCCAGCTGGTTCACCTCTTCTTTTTTAAATAGTTTTATTGGTGCATTATAGTCTTACATCATAATGCAGTTCACAGTGATAGTGACATACATGCACACAGCACTTGTGGGCTTTCCCCGGGCTCCCTTCCCGTCCCCCCTTCCCCGTACAGAGTATCGAGATTGACATTGGTATTCTTATATATGTACCTAATGTCCATGGAAGTGATTCCTTTATTGATCCTCCCTTCCCCTAACCCCTTTCTCTAAACCACCTCCCTGGCTCCACTGGAGTTCCTCCTCCACTATCTGACGTCACCCTGGTATCCCAATTACTCCCCAGCTTCGGCATATGAAAGAAACCTGAATCCTGAGTCAGCTAGGATGAGAAGGGCATGGGGACAGGAAGTGAGCTGACCAATGGAGGCTGACTTCAGGAACTCTCCTCTCCTCTCCTCTCCTCTCCTCTCCTCT